>SSNR01000189.1:205682-266170 GCA_006937965.1 Callopanchax toddi
TTAGGTTGATGATGAAGATGTGATGAAGAAGCTGTCGCTGTAGGCTGTTTTGTGTGTGTGTCACAGTAGTACTGGGCAAAATACTCATGGACTGGATCGGATCATGGATTTCAGTCAAAGATTTGATCATTCTTTGAATCAGCAGAAAGAAAATAAAAGACAGAAAACTTTGATCTCTAGTTATTTTGTAGCAACATTTTTCTGCTCAGTCTACAGCATTTAACTCAAGATGTCAATCCAATGCTTAAATAAAATGTTTAATCCTATAAAAACAAATTAAATGGTGAAAAGATTTCTGATCACCTCCGGGGTCAGACAGAGCCGCTCACTGTCCACATGCTGCAGCAGGTGAGGGGGGGGCGGGGAGTGACGATCAAGGTGTTCTGATCCTCCTGACTGAACACTGTTAGTATTAACATGCATTAGCTCGTATAAAAGTCCAAAACAACATGTTATCTTAGACAGAAGTAGGTGAGTCTGGTTTCTCTATCAGAGAGGAGATCAGCTGACAGATGGGGGGGTCAGCTGGTCCGCGCGCACATCAGAGAATGGATCAGTGATCCTTTGTTCTGGTTAACTAAAATGATTGCGTTTGATAGAGAGAACTTGATATGTGATGACTAAATGAACTCCTTTCTCAGAGGGGAATTATTTATCAGCTGATTCAGAGCGAGCTGTCGGGTCGGGGAGGATTTAGCAAACGCACGAGCGCGGATCCGTGAACCGTGTCCCGAACCATAGAGGGCGATCGGTACAGATCACTGATCTATTGTGACCTGTTGCACCCCTCCTGGGCATGTGTGAGTTTCTTGTGTGGGTCGGGTGTATTGTGATTGTGTGTGTGTTGTGTTGAAGCGTGAGTAAAAGTAGCCGTGCGTAAAGGCGCAGTGCCAGGCGCATTGGAGATGCTGTGTGTGAGTGTGTGTGTGTCGGAGGTCCTGCTGTGTGTCCTCTAGCTTTAGAGCTTCATGTGAGCACTCAGTCACTGAGCTGCAACAGGATGTGAAGCTCGGCAGATCGAAGGGTCTCCCATTGGGACCGCGCAGCGCTGGTCCGCAAAGGTGCGTTCGGGCAGGCGGTTCTGGTACACATGAATGAAATCCAGTTCTGATGACACCCTCCCTATGCATCTACCAATCAGTAGCTACTTTGAATGAGGACAAACGGAAGAGAGCGCTCACTCTGACCGTTTTTCACTGAAATATTTTTTTTAATTTGGTATTTCTGCATGCAATCGCGTTTGGGGGGGCAGTCATGGAATTTGGGGGGCTATGCCCCCCCTTGCCCATGCCTACATCCGGGCCCGTGTAGGTGTAAGCGGCTCTTTGCGGTGTGGCTCGCGCTGGTCGATCCAAACACGTACACCTCCTTCCCCCTGGATACAAGTCCACACACAGCAGCACAGTTAGTACAAAGCAGTGAACTACCTTGACTTCTTGGTCTTTGGTTTCTGCTGACACACACCTGCCCTCTTGTGGTGGTTTTGTGACATTACAACAAGCATTATTTACAGTGCTTTTAGCTGAAAAATATTGGTATATGTCTCCATCTTGTGGTAGCTTTGTGACATTACAACAAGCATTATTTACAGTGCTTTTAGTTGAAAAACCTTGGTATCTGTCACCCTCTTGTGGTGGTTTTGTGACAATACAACAAACATTATTTACAGTGCTTTTCGCTGAAAAATCTTGGTATATGTCTCCATCTTGTGGTGGTTTTGTGACATTACAGCAAGCATTATTTACAGAGCTTTTAGCTGAAAAACCTTGGTATATGTCGCCACCCTGTGGTGGTTTTGTGACATTACAACAAGCATTATTTACAGTGCTTTTAGTTGAAAAACCTTGGTATATGTCTCCATCTCGTGGTGGTTTTGTGACATTACAACAAGCATTATTTACAGTGATTTTAGCTGAAAAACCTTGGTATATGTCTCCATCTTGTGGTGGTTTTGTGACATTACAATAAGCATTATTTACAGTGCTTTTAGCTGAAAAACCTTGGTATATGTCTCCATCTTGTGGTGGTTTTGTGACATTACAATAAGCATTATTTACAGTGCTTGTAGCTGAAAAACCTTGGTATATGTCTCCATCTTGTGGTGGTTTTGTGACATTACAGCAAGCATTATTTACAGAGCTTTTAGTTGAAAAACCTTGATATCTGTTGCCATCTTGTGGTGGTTTTGTGACATTATAAACAAGCATTATTTATAGTGCTTGTAGTTGAAAAACCTTGGTATCTGTCTCCATCTTGTGGTGGTTTTGTGACATTACAACAAGCATTATTTACAGTGCTTTTAGCTGAAAAACCTTGGTATATGTCTCCATCTTGTGGTGGTTTTGTGACATTACAACAAACATTATTTACAGTGCTTTTAGCTAATAAACCTTGGTATCTGTCAACCTTTTGTGGCAATAAGGTGAAATTACAACTAACATTATTCACAGTTCTTCTAGTTTAAAAACCTTGAAGAAAAAATACAGTAAATTAAAGAACACTATCTCTAATGTAAAACCATTATTCATCCATACTTAGGATATGTTAAAGTACTGTAATTTTAAAAGAAACTCATAAATCAAGGCAGTAATGTTTTAAAACAGCTAGCTAATGAATTATATTCAGCAAGGATGGTCAGCACGTTGGTCTGCTGGGCTGCACGTATTATTTGTGGGGATGCAGCGCTATTTCTGCATCCTTTCATCAAATTATTGGTGGGGACATTTCAGTGATAGCTGGGTATTAGTGGGGACCGGTCCATGCCAAATCTACGCCCATGATTTATGAACTGATCTGAAACATATAAATGCTGCAGTCAGAGGCGATCGCGTGGATGCGCTCATTGCGCTGCACCCCTCAGACGGGGTGAGTTATTACTAGAGTTCTCCAGATGAAGACTTTGTGATCACCTGGTTTATTCTCTAGATCAGTCTGGATTTATGAACTGAACTGGACCTGGTGTGCAGATCAACTGAGCTGAACCATCAGAACCACGCGATCTTTTGTTCTGCAGCTTAATTAAACACTCAGGTTCTCCAAACTGCACTGGAGAAGGAAAGGTCAAGAAACGATTACAATATTTTTTACAAGGAATGAAATAATGCTGCCGAAAATGTCATTATTATCATTTCTAAATTAATGAGTGACAGGTAAAAATAGATTATGACCGGATTTTTTTTAACCCTCAGTCAAAATGGTCAGGTTAGTACCACCTCTGCCCCTATTTGAGCAGGAAACACCCTGGCTGGCTGGCTGAAGTTTTTAGAGAACTGCGGGACAACCACTTTATTGATTTCTTTCGGGTTTTTTTTAATCTCCACAATATATTTATGGCTATACTATGTTGGAACGTTGTTAACAGGCTTTTAAAAAAAACGTTAAAAGCTACATTGTTTACCTGGCTACTGAGTATGCCTTTAATCCTCCCCTGAGTGTCTGTTTTAAGTCACTGTCGTAAAAACAAACTGATTCCTCCTACCCCGCTCTGTGCGCCCGTGTTTTCAAACCAGGTTTAAGGTTTTCAATAATAGATCTCTTAGCTCATATACATGTGTCTCCAGCATCCTGGGCAAGTATAGAGGTGTAAACATGGATTGCCTAATGCTGTAATCTCGGGAGATACGTGATTTTGTGAAACTTCAGGGCAGCGGACCAGAGACTCTGAGTGTTGGGGTGGGGGGTGACCGGTCATATTAGCACATACTGGCTCAAGAAAATTATTTTAAAGATATGAAAAAGTTACTAAGTGTGCCTTTAAGGCCTTCAGGGCCCCCCTGGGCACCCCTCCTTTCACACAAATACATTTTATAAAATTGGGCTTGTAGGTGTGAATCACATCAGCTCAGCAGGATTAAGACCCTCAGGGCCAGAGCCATCGTTTTTGTTCCCACAGTGATATTATGGTTGACAGAGGGTGTCCTGGCCTGGGGTATCTCCTCCCAGACCTTGACCAGAGCATCACTGAGCTCATGGACAGGTGTAACCTGATGGTGGATTGTTTTTTTCAACCTTTATTTTACCAGGTAAAATGTTTGAGAACATGTTCTCATTTACAAACATGACCTGACCAAGAGGTCTTGGAAGGAGGTGCAAAAACAACAACAACAACAAAACAGATAAACACTTAAATACAGATCAAACATAATAGGCAACATGCAATAGAAAATTTGAATCTGGGTCTGAAAAATAAATGCACATGCATGCAGGAGAATCATTACATCATACAAGAAATTGAATGTGTATGTGAATTTATGTAAATAAATAAGTGTATTCTAGGTGATCAACAAAAGCAGCAGTCAGTTATAATCTGATGGACCTAAACTGATGTCCCAGATGTTCTGTTGGATTCAGGTCAGGCCCACATAGAGGCCAGTTAATATCGATTCCTTCATCCTCCTGCAGACTCGTGGCCCAAGGGGATGAGCAGTTACCTGCAGAGCAAGAGATTTAGGATCAATTCCCAGACCCAGACCACATGCTGAAGAAGTGTCTCTGGGCGAGACACTGAACCCCCAAGCTCCCCAGGTGCCATCCAGATTGGCTGCCCACTCCTCAAACAGGACAATGGGTCAAGAGCAGAAAATAGTTTCCTATGGGATGGATACATTATTATTAATTGTGTAGTCACTGTGCTTAACGTGCTCCAAGTGAAGCTGTCAACAAAGCCTGTGCCACCTCTGTGTTTGCATGGTGCTACATTATCAGTGATCTGGAAATAGCCTTGATCGGTTAACCTGAGATCCATTGCTTTTGTCTCCACCCACTCACATTCTAGTTTATGAGTAAATGCTCTCATTAAGGGATCATCACCTCGTTATTTCTCACTATTTTCAGCACCTTTTTATCAGGGGAGCATCGCTTGAGGTTTACTACTGATATGGATACGTTTAATGTGGCCACGCCCACCCGGGCCATTACAGTCAGCTGTAAAGCGACTAATGAACGCGCCATTCTGCTAAACTAGCAGAATGAAATAAGTTCATCACGCCATCTTTATTGTATCTCTGTCTTTGTCGTGTTTTTTCCTCCGGTTTTCCTCCGATGTGAACGGCTACGTCAGTCAGAGCGCAGGCTACATGCTGCGCGCCCCCGCTTGTCCTCATTGAGCGGCGCGTCACCGCAGCAGCCTTCAGTCGGTGCGCACCGCGGACGGACACGCTCATCTCGGGATTTGTCTCGGTATATTACATAAAATCGACTAGCGAACATGGTAAGAACGAGTTTGGTTTTTCATTTTAATTTTATCTGCGGTAGTGTCGTCTATTGAGAAAGGTCGGTCATCTCAGGGAGGTTTCCTCCATCATTGATCTGGATAGATCTAGTCCTAGAGGATGCAGGTTGTTCAGTCATCATATTAAATGCTTTTCCAAAAATGTGTGTTTGTACTCAATAGCCTATTTATAAGACTGGTGCAATGTAGCTCAGACTAACACACCCAGTCCTCTGTGCATGATTCTAAATCAGCTTATCTGACCACAAGGCTCCCAACAACCCACTACCTCTTTGTCAGCCTCATTACAACCATTTCATGTATTTAACATTTTCAATGATTTATTCTTTCATATTTTAAATATAATGTTGCATAAAAAATGAGCATTTTTACATAAAACTCAATCAAATTGCATATTTTTATTCTGTGACATAAATAATTGAATCTGATCAAGCAGAAATGCAGAACAGCCTCTGAATGGTGCTTTTTAAAGAGCAGCACACTGCAACATGTCTGACCTACATAATCCTCTGTCTCTACAGTAATCCTGTGCAAGTGGCAGCTTGGTGTCGCAGCACAAAATGCGCAGTCCTCTATAAAGAAAATGACTCAGACAGTCACGTTTTTATGTAAACTAGATGTTTTTTTTCTTTAAAAATACATTTTGAAATAGGACTGTTTTATGTGTTTTCCTTAAACTGCTGTGTGGATTTAAACACTCATTTTATTCCTTTTTTCCCTCCGCCCAGCGTGAGTGCATCTCCATCCATGTTGGTCAGGCTGGTGTCCAGATCGGCAATGCCTGCTGGGAGCTCTACTGCCTGGAACATGGGATCCAGCCTGATGGACAGATGCCCAGTGACAAAGCCATCGGAGGTGGAGATGATTCCTTTAACACCTTCTTCAGTGAGACTGGAGCCGGGAAGCACGTCCCCAGAGCGGTTTTTGTGGACCTGGAACCAACTGTCATTGGTAAACGCCTGGGAACAGTACTAATACAGTTGTCTTTTTATCTGATTCAAACCCATCACTTATTCTGTCTCTTCAGACGAGGTCCGGACTGGAACTTACCGCCAGCTGTTCCATCCTGAGCAGCTGATCACTGGTAAAGAGGATGCAGCCAACAACTACGCCCGTGGACACTACACCATTGGTAAAGAGATCATCGACCTGGTTCTGGACAGGATTCGCAAACTGGTGGGTGAATTTTAAGTTTGCAGCACGAGAAACTCATCGAACCAATGTCTTACGTTGGTTTTCATCTGTTTTTGTGTCCTCAGGCTGACCAGTGCACTGGTCTTCAGGGCTTCCTGGTCTTCCACAGTTTTGGTGGAGGCACCGGCTCTGGTTTCACCTCCCTGCTGATGGAGCGCCTGTCTGTGGACTATGGCAAGAAGTCCAAGCTGGAGTTCTCCATCTACCCAGCTCCTCAGGTGTCCACTGCAGTGGTGGAGCCCTACAACTCCATCCTGACCACCCATACCACTCTGGAGCACTCTGACTGTGCCTTCATGGTGGACAACGAAGCCATCTACGATATCTGCCGTAGAAACCTCGACATTGAGCGTCCCACCTACACCAACCTTAACAGGCTGATCAGTCAGATCGTGTCTTCTATCACTGCTTCTCTTCGCTTTGACGGTGCCCTTAATGTTGATCTGACGGAGTTCCAGACCAACCTGGTGCCGTATCCTCGTATCCACTTCCCTCTGGCCACCTATGCTCCTGTCATCTCAGCTGAGAAGGCTTACCATGAGCAGCTGTCAGTGGCTGAGATCACCAACGCCTGCTTTGAGCCAGCCAATCAGATGGTGAAATGTGACCCCCGCCACGGCAAGTACATGGCCTGCTGCCTTCTGTACCGTGGTGATGTGGTACCCAAAGATGTCAACGCTGCCATCGCCACCATCAAAACCAAGCGCAGCATCCAGTTTGTGGACTGGTGTCCCACTGGTTTCAAGGTTGGCATCAACTACCAGCCTCCCACTGTGGTTCCTGGTGGAGACCTGGCCAAGGTCCAGAGGGCTGTGTGCATGCTGAGCAACACCACTGCTATCGCAGAGGCCTGGGCTCGGCTGGACCACAAGTTCGACCTAATGTACGCCAAGCGCGCTTTTGTCCACTGGTACGTAGGTGAGGGGATGGAGGAGGGGGAGTTCTCTGAGGCCAGGGAGGATATGGCAGCTCTGGAGAAGGATTATGAGGAGGTTGGAGTCGACTCTATTGAGGGT
Source organism: Callopanchax toddi (assembly GCA_006937965.1). Taxonomy (NCBI): domain Eukaryota; kingdom Metazoa; phylum Chordata; class Actinopteri; order Cyprinodontiformes; family Nothobranchiidae; genus Callopanchax; species Callopanchax toddi. The sequence goes on from SSNR01000189.1 coordinate 213,123, forward strand.
GAGGGAGAGGAGGAAGGAGAAGAGTACTAGGAGGGGTATAAGCACAAGCTAAGCACATCAGATCTGTTTTTAAAATAATCCCAAACTGATATACAGCATTAATTCTGTTCAAAGATATTGTGTCCACTTGGATCTGCAATAAATAAGGCATACTTACTATGGTTGTTTCTGTGTTATTTTTAACTTTTTGTTTTAAATATATTTTGGGGGAAGAGAGGCCCTCTACCGTGTTGAGACCAGGGTTCAAACCCCAGATCAAACCATGAGTTAAAGTATCCTTACTGAACCCCCAGCCCACTGCTCCTCAAAATTCAGAGGATGGGTGATAAGCAGAGATGACTTTCCCAAAGGGGTTGAATAAAGGACAAAAAAACTTGGAAATAGCAAGTATCATAGTGTATCTTAAAAAAAAAGTACAATTCGTAAGTATCACAAACTAGAGATTTCCAGAAAACTGCTTTATTATAATCCAAATACACGTAAAAGGTATAGGAAGTCTCCACTGGCACTCAATAATCTAAAAGGCCAAGCATTATTTAAAGAAATACATACTGTCTTACATTAGAGTTTTGAGCCAATGGTCTTATGTTGAGAAATGTACTCTAAGCACCACTTTCTCCACTGGTGTGAGAGGAGGGGGGGGGGTTCTCCAAGGCCAGAGAGGTCATGGCAGCTCTGGAGAGATGAGTTGACCCTATTTAGGTTGAGGAAATTGAGGAAGGTTTTTTTGGGAATGTCAGTTTCAACAAGAAATATATGCAATAAAAATAACCACAATAAAAACAGTATCAGGAAAAACACAAGAAAAGTCAATCAGCTCTATATCTTCTGATTACTTTCTGAGAATTGCTTTCAAATTTCTCCAGTGGTTCACGAGAAACCACTCTGTTAATTAACACACAGGCAAAGTAGGTGATTAAAAGAAAAAAAACACTTAAAATCAATCGTCCAACTTTACAACTTTAAAGTGTTCAATGAGAACAAACATTGACCAGATTTGCACATAAGGTTTAATATATGCTTTTATTTTGAAACTTCCCATTTTCACACATTTTCCAGATATTTCTCACAATCTTTATTAAACTATAACAGCTTTGATTTGCACACCTAACCACTTTTACAGATTTGTGCTAAAAGAACCATGTTGTAGAGTTAAACTGGTTTTTATAGGTAGTGAAATGGTTCAGTTTAGTCCATCAGAAGAAATTAACACCAGTTAGAAACATGGACATAGAGTGCAAACAGGAAAACAGCATCTACTATGCATGCATCTAATTACAAGTGTTATACCTTTTGATGTTTTATCATGAATTACCTTTTGTTAAGCACGCAGAACACATGAAGATACAGAATCTCATTAAAACCAGCTGATTGATGAGGGTTTCAGGTGTGCTACCTGCTAATTTCTCACATCACCCTACATGGTCGAGCCTAACGAGTGCAAAACATCCTTTTAATTTAAAATATCTGCATTGGCCTCCACATTGATACAAAACCTGCACAATAGCAGGTATATAACTTGTTTAGGGACAAAAATCTACAAATGTGCATCAGAGATTTCAGGAGAGAAGACTTACTTTTACAACAGAACCTCCACCAGCAGCCATTTATACTCTCATCACTGGCTGCTTTAGTTTAGTTTTAATGGACAAACAAGTGTGAGAGAATTAAAGAATAGATACCAAAATGAAAAGAAACCACTAAAGATGTGAATTATCATAAAAAGTTGTCACAATAAGCAACAAGACAATTAGAATCCATGTCATTCTCCAAACTTTTGACCACAGCTTTTAAACGCAGCACTGAAGAATTCATGAACTTTCCTTGAGTGATGTGGATTGAGACAAAGCTGTACATTTGTTTAAACATATTTAGAGAAAAGCACATCAGCTCCTTCAGCTGCTGTAGGACTCTAACAGGACACATTCACAGGTGATTAAAACATCACCTAATAATTCATTATTAAAACTCAAATTGTTTAAAACAAAATATTTCGTGAGCAAAAGGAAAACAAGCCAGATTTTAATATCTGTCAGTTCAAATCCTTTGATGTGATTTAATGAAAATTTGCTTGCTTTAGAATACTGATGTTTTGAATATTTTCTTAATATTTCAGTTTCACATCTATTTTGTGTGGAATCAAATTCAGTCTAAAAGATGTCTGTTGATTTTGTCCTGATGTCCCAGACGGGTCGGCTTGGCTGGTTCTGAATCAGCTGAACTCTTTCTCTGACAGAGTCGTTTTCTGTTAGCTCTTCTTGATTTTTTGCCTTTGATTCCTCTGAATATCATAGACTGTCTCACCTCGGGACTCCCACACACATCGGATCACGGTCTGGACTACCCATCTGGACTCCATCTTGTTGGATTAAAATGTCATTCTCAGGATACAAACAGCGACAGAATCACATTTTCTGAGTCTTAATTGTCAATTTCATCCCACACAAAATGAAGAAATGAAGCTAAATGTTTTACGGACATATTTAGAACACTGGAATTTTCAAATAATTGCATCCAAAAGATTTTGAACAAGCAGATGATAAAGTCCGGCCCTTAGTATGACAAAATACTAACCTTCTGTTCACTTATAAAGCTATTACCATAGATGGTAAAACAAAACATAACTAATACACAGCAGATATCTAACTATGAAGTCTCATTTTAAACATCCAGTGTATTTAAACTGACAGTCCAGTTAAGGTTTGACTGAAACTATGCCGACAGAATGCAGCTACGGCGCTGATCCCAACCATAGAGGAGGAAGCCTACAGCGGCGCGCAGCTCCTCCAGGTCCAGGTTGGACAGAAAGCTCCTCTGAAGCTCCGCCTCCACCCTGTTCCCACTGGGTTCACTACAGCCCTTCAGGAGAACCACAGCCGACTGGCACAGCAACCAGTCAACCAGCTTCCTCATACCAGCACTGTCCTGATTGGCCAAAACCCTCCGACCCCAGAGGCTGAGATGTAGCATGTTCGCTGCTACACGAGCACTGGGGCGCTGCAGAGGAACAACAACAGGCATCAGTGCAGATTAGCATCATTTCAGATCAAATCGTGGAAATTCAGCATCCAATTTAAGAACAGTAATGTTACTCTACACAGAAACATTCAAATGTAAGAGATCAGGTTTTAACCACATTAATCATCATTTTACCTTGCCTGGGTTCCTCCTGAGAAGTAATCGTATCACTAGCTGCACGTCAGCTGGAACTCTGGATGGAAGAGGAGGAAGCTGCTTCTCCTGGTAGCTGATGTTACTGAGTCCCACGGCCTGATAGAACGGGTTTTGCTGTCCAAATATCTCATAGGAGATGGCCCCCACGGCCCAGGCATCGGCCTTGCTGTAGTCAATCACCATACCACTTCCTGGAACTGCAGTGACAACCTGATGGAAGAAATAACACAAGAAACGGCTCCATCAGCAGGTTACAGGAAAAATCAAGACGTACCACTACACAGAGAGCCTGGAACATCTATAACCAGTAAATCATGGGTGTTTTGACATAAATTACATCTTACAAAAAGGGTCAAATTGATGTATTTTTTCATAAAACATCTAAAAAACAAGTTATGTCTTCCTTTTAAAATAAAGAGCTGTGGAAGCAAACCTCAGGAGCCATAAGCGAGGCGTTTCCTCCTCTGTTCACCCACTTGCTGTTGAATGGAAGCTGTAAGCTGGAGTCGCTCTGAGTCAAACAGCAGCCAAAGTCAGTGATTACTAAACGAGGGAAACCATCTGGAAAAAACAAAAAATTAATTTAGGACAACAGATGGAATCATACCTGTCAACTGAATCGAGGTGAATGTAAGTCAGACCTGAGTCGAACTCCAGCAGCACGTTGTCCGACTTGAGATCCCTGTGAGCGACGCCCTGCCTGCACAGATGGTCCACCCCCTCCAGGAGCTGCAGCACCATCAGGGACCCCTGCCTGCAGCTGGGCGTGGTCGCCTGCAGGTACTGCCACAGCGTAAAGGGATAGCTATGGTACAGAACACAGCAGGTTGTCAGCGATGCATCTAACTACTGGCTGAGGAAAGTACTGAAAGATAATCTGAGCAATACAATGCTGCTTTCAAACGATGATGTCATGTATTAAAACAGATAAAAGGTACCCAAACCAACCAGAAAGTCATCGCCCCTTTGTTAAATCATGAATTAATTGTGATTAACCACATAATTTATAAAGCTACAGGAGAGACTCATTACTAGTCATCACACACACTGGTCAAATAGAGACATAACCTTTTCTCCTTAAGAAATGAAATCATCATTTTAAAACTGCACTTATATTTACTCAGGTTATTTTTGATCTTGAAATTTGTTTGCCGATCTAAAAACATTCAAGAGTTATTGTTCACAAGCGGATTAGGAATCGGCTCTTACTTTTTCATGACCAAGAAAAGAGTGCGATTGTTGCCCAGGCCGGCGGGGTAGAGTCTGGCTGGCAGGACAGCTGGATATTCTTCCTGAGCACCTGGAAGCAATGGCACATCTGCAGTGAAAGCCCGGTGAACTCTGATCACATTAGGGTGAGCCGAGACTCTTTTAGGCAGGACTCCAAAGTATCTGCATGTAAACGGATCAAACATAGGGATATTTAACATCCTCAGATCTGCTCTGCAGGACTAAATTAACAAAATCTGCAGATGTTTACCCATCCAGAGTAATTTGTTCTTTTTCCCGCTTCAATGCGAGTGGCCCAGCAGGTACCAGCTCCTGTGACATGGATTTCAATATCGCCTCACTTGAGGACCCTGCCTGCAAACAAATTCAAATAAAAATATCAGTTTTGACACTATTTCTAGGTTTAGTTTTCTTTTTGGCTCTAGATGACTCACCCCAAAGTTCCACAACATCTTGATAGCCAGGGGGAAGTTCCTCAGAGAGCAGCATGCTGGAGGTTGCATCACCTGGACTTCCTCTTCATCTTCTTTCACCTGTTCCAGCTCTCCGTCGCTTTCCTTTGGGTGAACAAGCCGAGCTGCAGCCTCGTACACAGCTGCATTTGAGCCTTTACCGATCTGGTTTCCAATAATGTAGTCTTCCAGTTTGTATCCAGAGGTGAACGGTCTGAGCGGGCTCTGGAATTTTTTCTTCCTAAACACTGCCTGCAGATTGGAGAAAGTCGTTTTTCAGAACTTTTTGGACGAGAGTCAAAGAGTCTAGATCAGTGAATCTTCTAGTTTTAAACACCAATGTAAACCACTAACACTAAATTAGACAACCTGAACCCTATCTAGTGGATAAATTGATAGTTATATTAGTAATGATTAATGAACAAAAATGTAAACTTACAATGATTATTTCACTTAATTGTCCCAAGAAAGAAATCACTTTTATATGAATCAGATTCATCTCAAGGAACTTTAATTAACAGTATGCATGGTTTTTAAAAAATTATTATTTCTAATCAACTTGAAAATTATGACTGGATGTAAAAATGTTCATGTTTGCATGAATTTGCCTGAACCTTCTTTGAGTTTCAGTGTATTTTTTGGTGCATCTCTAGTTTAAAATATTTCAAGCACTTTATTAAAAAAATTCAAGAAAATCATTGAAAATACCAAGTTAAAATTCAAGCACCCATAATAACCCATAATGAGTACAGGTGGGTGACTCCAACACAACTATAAAGTAAAACCTAAACATTTACATGACAGATGATGTTCATGTTACTTAATAAATAGGACTTTTCAGACTGGTGTTGAGTGAAAACCTCACCTGTATCTCCTGGCATGTTGTCGCACTTCGTCTATCATCTTCAAGCTGTTGTTCGATAAGACCCACACCGAGGCCGAAAGCTAAAAACACGGCCCTGTTCCGGGGCGACCCGCCGGTGAACCTCCTCCTGAAGCCGGCGGACTGAAGCTGGGCTGCCAGGCCCTTCAGAGAGGTGCGGTAATACCGGTACCGGGACGGCAGGAAAGCCTGAGGCTGAACGGTGCGGACCGACGGGCCTACACGGAAACGGTCAGCTCGGAGCTTCGCTGCTACTCGGCCACCGGATTTAAGGAGACCCAGCTGAAGGAAGGAGCGGCCCAACTCAAGCCCCCGGCTAATGGCGTGTTTCACGGACATGATGTACACAAGCAGGTGCCTCAGGACGCGGTAATAAGGCCACTACTGGAGTTCATCCCTAACTGCGATTGTTAGTAAACAACTGCTGCTGAGCATGCGCAGAAGAGTTTGATGATCTCTGGCGACATCTAGCGTTTAGAAAGCGCAACGACATAAATAAATCATGTATATTATTCTGTGACCACCTCAGGCAGAGAAAATTTGATATTTTGGGAGAGGTAGTAGTACATTGGGTTTTAAAGTGCCCATGACATCGGTTTCCATGTTTTCTGACTTATCTATCATGTTGCAACGTTGAGTTCTCACCTTAAACCTGCCAGAAAGAGCAAAAAATGGCGTCCATCTGTCTCCTAGTCCAGCCAGTGAGAAGCTCTTCCAGACTTCAGACCCAGGTTTCAAACAGTTTTTTTCACTCCAGCCCGCTATGAGGTCATAGTGATCCGGACTTGCTTATATGGTAAATTCTCCTCCCACATGCACGTTCACGACAACTGGAGCGAGGCAGTGCCGCCGCCATTGCCCATAGACCGTGTAGCGTTTAGTTTCAGTTTCGTTTCTCTTTCACGTGACAACACTGCCCCCTGCTGCAGCAGAAGTGTCAGGCTGCCATATAAGGAGAAACCCAGCAGAACCGGAAGGCGGCGCTTTCTTCTGATCTCTGAGTTGCTCGTTAGGAAATAATTACAGCATATTTTGAGTTATAATGGTGCAACGCTGATCTAGAGGCATCAAAGATTACACCTGTTTAATATAAAGTGATTTAAATATGGAGTCACAGGCACTTTAATAATTCTCTCTTGCTGAAATGCTCCAGACAGTGTCTTTAAAGCAGAGTTCAGCTTGTTGGGATTTGGGACTCCAAGGAGTTCTCAGGACACCTGTAAGATACAATCTCTCTCCAGTTAGTCCTGGGTCTGTCATTAGGCCACATCCTGATGGGGAATGTCTGAAATGTCCAAACCAACTGGCTCCTTTAATTCTGGAAGATCAGTTTCCATCCTATCCCAGAGGATGAGTCACTCTGCATGAGGAAGCCCATTTCAGCCACTTGTAGTCCGTCTTTTAGCCATTACCCAACAACCCATGACATTGATGATGATTGCAAAGTATCAGTTGGTAAAATGAGATTTTCATATTTGGATTCCGCTCTCTATTCACCATGACAGACTGGTACAGCATCCACATCAGTGCTGACACAGCCCTGATCCACCTATCATTCTCCTGCTCCAGTCTACCCTCACTGGGTGAACAACAAGCAGAGATACTGTATGTGAACTCCTCCATCTGGAACAGGGACTCATTCCCAACCTGGAGTTAGTTATTCACCCTTTCCAGTAGCAGTCACATTGTATATCTGGTACAAAGAAGGCTGAGTGATTCTTCAAAATTGCCCAGTCTTATTTAACTTTATTTATTATGGTTTTAACATTTGGACTACTAGTAAAAGTACTGTTCTACTTTTATCATTAATAACAACAACAACAAGAGGATTTTGGGGTGGTGTATTTTAGAAAAAAAATCAAAGGTTGAATGAAAGAATTACAGATTTTGAACATATTATCAGGAAACCTTTGTATTTAGAACCTTAATACTAACATTGCATAGGGAGTTACATTTAGAGCTACACAATATTACATTACCACTATAAACAAATCCAAAGGTGAAATGATCAAATTTTTAAAAGCAATTGAGAACCGACTGTTTACTGGTCAAAACTAATCAACCAGTTGATCCAGGCGACGTACTGCCTCACTTTGGTGTAGACGCCTGGGTAGTATGGGTTTGCACAGCTGATTCCCCAGGAAACGATTCCCTCAAAGTTGCCAGAGCAAACAAGTGGGCCTCCAGAGTCACCCTGTGGATCGACAAGAAAGTTAGAACATCTTTGTTGCTTGTGCATGAAAAACGTCAGCAATAAAACCTAATCTAATCCTGGTGACCTCAACAAGACTATTTGTTCTACTTCATGACTTCATGACTATGATAGTCAGAGTTTAAGGTGCTTCATGAATTCATACCTGACAGGAATCTTTGCCACCAAACGGAGATCCAGCACAAAGCATGTTCTCAGTGATCCTGCCCCAGTAGTACCAGTTACAGTTCTGTATTTCTCTCACATCGACAGCCCGAAGCACAGGGGAGAGCTCGTAGTCATAAACCTGGGTCACACCCCAGCCGCTCACTGTGCACACGCCCCCATTTATTGGTGGGGTGCTCGCATCAGGCAGGTTAACTGGCTGCACGTTGGCGTTCAGCACTGCTGGCCGACTCAGCTGTAACACAGGTTGGATCGTGAGATGCTAACTCAGCAATCCCATCGTGTTTCTACTAAGCACAAATAACAAAATCTTGTTCCTGCAAACCTTGATCAGCATGATGTCATTGTCGTAGTTCCTGTAGTTGTAATTGTGGATATAGATCTTTGAGACGTTGAAGTTCTGCTCAAATCCTTCTACTTTCAGCAGGTTGTGCTCACTCAACACCACCCTCATCAACGTGCTCCTGAGAGCAGAAATCAGAAACAAAGTACATCCTTCTGACTGTGGAATACAGTGAAATGATTCTGCAACCTTTTATTTCATGTCTGGTGTCGATACTTACGGTCTCCAGCAGTGGGCAGCAGACACCACCCACTGGATGTTCACCAGGGTTCCTCCACAGTAGTGTTGTCCTAGCTCAGTTTGCAGGGAGGCCTGGTATTTGATGGAGTACGGCTCGACCTCTTGACCCCCAATGATCCTTGCTGGATCCGTCTCTGTGCAAAGTATTGATATGATATGATGATGAAGTATAACATAAGTTGTCAAAATAATTCAGAGGTGCATATTGTGTGGTTTTCTGTTCCCTTGATCCTGATTGATAGGTTTGCTTTTCAAAGCTTTCTGAGAATTACATTCGATCAAAGACCACAAATTAAGGAATTTCTTTTTCCATTAATAAAAACGATAATGATTATTAACTTACTTGAACATACAGAGAAAAACAAAATGAGCAGCGCTGTGAGGACGTGATGAGCCATATTTTTACCTGTAAAGCAGAAACATAACTTTTAGCTTTTTTAGCTTTTAATGTAAAATCTGTCATCCTAAAGATTTATTTCAAAGTGACTCAACTTAACAAAGTGACTCAACTTAACATTGAGATGTTTTTAATTGATCAGAAATATGTCCAAGTTGATACAGCAATGGATTTTTGTTTCAGATTTCTCCATAAATGTACACAAAATAGTGAAATACAATCATATTGACAAGTTTTTAGTTCATTTTACACCAGGATCATCTTCTGCTTACCTTATGACCCAAACCCCAGATCCTCCAGAGCTTCTGTCGAGGCCAGTGTTCTCCTCATGCCCTTTATACTGTAACTGTACCCCTGTATGAATCTTTTGTTGAATTTATCTTCTTATCTTGCTGTGTACTCTGGCCACCTCACACTGCAACAATGCAGCTGACCTACTACATAACAAAGCTGAGGTGTTGTTCATTTCTCAGTTCCAGTTTTCCTCTTTCACAGACAGTATTTAGGTTGGAAACGCCTCTCCACTCTCAGCATCCTCACCGGTTTATGAGCACAATAAAAGACTTGTTGATTGGGACAAATTTGCCTCATGATTATTTGAATTAGCTGCATATTAGTGGAAAAATACACACCTATAATGGTTTCCAAGAGGAAAATTGACGAGAAATTAAATAGAAGGATAATATGAAAGGTAACCAAGGAGCTTCAAACAACTTCCAAAAAGGTTAGAAATCATCTGATTCAGATCCCACCGTCAGTCTGTGTTTGAGTCAAAATGGACTTAATGGAAGACGACTGAGGAGGACACTTCTGCTGGAATCAAATCGTCAAAAAACGAAACTAGAACTTGCATGAAGAAAAGCAACAAAGTTTCTGAGAGAACGTCTTCTGGACAGATGGGACAAAACTGGAGCTTATTGGTAAAATGCATCTGCTCAATGTTTACAAACATAAAAATGATGCAAATAAAGAAAATCGACTGGACCCACTGTGTAACATTGTAACGAACCCAAATGCGTTACTACCTCTGAACTTTGACCTCCCGATCATCACAAATAATAACCATCTTTTTTCCCAATAACTTGGAGTAAAATGACTCTTTTATTGTGTTTTAACCTGAATCAACATTCCTCCAAGGTCACGGTCGTATCGGAAGAATCCACCGGACCCTATTTAATAATAATAATAATAATAAAGACTCTTGGTGTCTCTTCCTAAAATGACACTTTAATCTGTTACAGAAATGTCTTAAATGATTAATGCATTTTCTTCCAGCATTAATGAATGTTGATCTGCTTCAGTATTATTTCACATACATCCTGATATAAGGTTATGACAACCACGTCACTCATTACTACAACCAATAAGAGTTAGCGGTCTGAGTCACGTGACATTAATAACTCCTCATTGGGCCACGTCCTTTAGACTCCCTTAACTTCCGACCCCGGAAGCTAGAGAGTCAGTTCAGTTCAATGAGAAACAAGCTGAACAAGCTAAGAGAAAGGAGAGCGGTTCTGGTCTGACGCTGACCAGACCTCTCCTCTCAGCTGCCAACCCTACACAGCTGACGCTAGTTGCCGGCTCACCCCTGAGACGGTCCATCAGCCCGTCTGAGCCGATGAAACCGGCTTCCCTCTGAGGTCAGACACCTTCAGTCTGACGCTCTGTTATGGGAAGGCCAGGCCTAGATGCTCCCTGCTAGAGATGGGTTATCTAACTTCGTATCTACGGACGACACCTGTGGCATTCGGCGGTCCTCGACCCCCGCAGCCGTCTGATCCTGACCGAGGGGGAAAACCTCACCTCCGCGCGTCTCATCCGACCCCTGACGATCCAGGGAATGCAGTTAAGTAACCACGACTCTGGTAAAGCTTAAAGGCCTCTTGATAAAAGCTAACAACATTAGCTCACTCAAACTAGTTACTAATTCCATCCATAACTAGTACCCCTTAATTAGAATCCTTAATCTAAATTAAGTAAATTCCTAGTCTCCTAAAACCTCATGAGACTCAGATTGCTAAAACTTAAGATTCAATTCAGAACACCTTACCATCGTGAATGACTTAATGCTGACTACCTGCTAACTACCTCTTTCTTATCTGTGATATTTGTCGTATGTGTTTCTTTATAAAATAATGAAGTCTAATATCTAGTCTCAGATTTCTATTGTCAATATTAAATGCATAATCTACTCACTGTGACTTTAGAATCGAACCTAGATATCCCTGTAAACACTAAAAAGGTGATAGTATCAGAGGGTTTTCTCTGTATAAAACTTACAAAACCTAGTAGTGAAATTACAGAAGTATGTGCCAATTATAAACCATATAAACACAGTTTATAACGCTACAACATGGAGGAGGATCGGTTCTGTTCTGGATCGATTTGCTACATCTGAACCCAAGAGTCTTGAATCTGTTTGGTGAAGCATATCAAGACTGGTGGGAAATGTGCTGTCCAGTGTCAGAAAGCTAAATCACAAGTCATGAGTCCTCCAATGACATAATGGCCCAAAACCCCCAAGAATGAATCAGAACTAAACGTTAGGCTGTTTTGATGTGGACTATATGAGTCCTCCTGATCTACAGTAGATCCTAGTAGATCCAGTAGGTCATGGGTACGCCTTATTATCCAGACCGGCTTAATTAGTCGGTTTGTCTAATTATTCTGTTGGACCAAAATGTAAAACAAAGTAAAAGTAGAAGAAAAACTGTTGTGGACTGATCCTGTACTGAATAGGTCTCAGTAGTATCACCACAGCATAGTGAAAACAGCTCAATGCACTTCCTGAAAATTTCATAACAATATTGAATTACTTTTCCTGCTTCAAAGTGTCAGAAACGTAAAAGAATGACAATTGTGGAACGCTTTACACTGAACTTATTAAATCAGATCATGTGACTGACTGTACTTGGTCAGTAGATTAATAAACTGAAATTAGACAGAAGTTTTATTTTCTAGTGCCTTTCAAGACAATGATCACAAGGTGCTTTACAATTATAAACAGGTGAGACAAATATACACAGAGAGTTGACAACAGAAATATAAACAGAAAATGAGACAGAACTACATAACAGGCCACCAAGTCCACTGATCTGAGGCGCAGGGGGACAGAGGTCCAGAGTCTGGGGGCCACAGCAGCAGATGCTCTGTCTCCTTTAGTCTTCAGCCTGGTATGCTGCACAACCAGTAGGCTCTGATCACTGGACCTCAGGGACCTGCTGGGGGTGGAAGGATGTAAAAGATCACTGTTGGAAGATTGTGCTTGTCAATGTAAGGCCCTAAAAGCCAGAATAAGAATCTTGACTTGTACTCTGGAATTTATGGGCAGCCAGTGAAGCTGGAAGAGTAGCAGGATGCTGTTGGTGTATCTGGAGGACTTAGTCAGAAGACTAGCAAAAACATTCTGAACCACCTGTAGCCGATCCAGGGAAATTCAGACAGGCAGTAGTCCAGACAAGAAGAAATGAAAGCACGGAGAACAATTTCCAGTTCACAGTGTGACACAATGGGACTCAGTTTAGCAATGTTCCTCAGATGAAAGAAGGAAGAACAAACCAGAGAATTGAGCATCCAGAGTAAGATCTGGGTCAAAGGTTACATTAAGATTTCTGACAGAGGGTTTGGTAAATGAAGCAGGCTGACCAAGAGAATCCCTGATTTTATACTAGTTTCTAAATACATCTGCAACAATTGTAACTTTGACATCTCATAGGACTGAAAGGAGATGTACAGCTGAATGTCATCTGCAAAAAGATGGTAGGAGATTTCTTTGAAAGAGCTCAGGAGCAGATAGAGGAGGAACAGCAGAGGCCCCAACACAGAACCTTGTGCACCATAGGTGAAGGAGGTGGAGGAGAACCTGTACCTGGAAACATGCACAGAGAAATAACACTCAGATACAAGAAAACCACTCCAATGTAAATCCTTATAATCCTACTCAGCGTCTCAGCCTATCAAATAACAGGTGATGGCCAATGGTGTCAAACGCTGCAGTCAGGTCCAGCAGAACCAGAACAGAACATTCTGCTGCATCACTTTAAGTGGAAGGTGTTCACAATGTTTGGTTCCATTTTTGATTTTTGCGTTTTATTAGTTATCTCAGATCTCGAAAGGATTAATAAATAATGTCTAAATAGCTGATAAATTAATAATGAGGCAACATAAAGACTGAATCTGCATAATTAAAGGTGCCAGTTAGAGTGGTACATCCCTGGGGTTTGGCTGACATGATGCACTACCAACAGTCTGATTCATTAAAACACACATAACAATTTTATCTGACCTACGAAATCCCATTAAATATTTATTATAACTTCCTGCAGATGCACAGTTTAAAAACCACTCAAACTACAAGTTCCAGAATGCACCGGGACAAGCAGCAGTGCCACAAGCCTCTCTCCTCAGGAGACTCTGAAAACAGGTGAAAGGCAACATGTATAGGCTATATGGGTCCCACCTGGGTTATGCTTGGGTTAACCAATTAGAGCCCACATGGGTAAACCCAGGTGGGTGCCCTAGTTAGGTCACTGATAGAAAATGTGTAAATCTGTTTAAAATAGGCAGCAAACATAAGGCAGACAGGAGTTTTTAACTGGGTTGGACATGGGCAAACGTGGGCCAAAGTAAGACATTTGTTTTTAGAATTGTTAACACAGGTGGGTCCACCTGGCAAAACTATATGGGTCACAAATGGGAAATACAAGTCAGACCCTGAAAACATGTCTGTGTGGCCCCATGTGAGCCATGTTCATGTGAAATGGGCAAAATTATATAAAGTAATGCATATCTGCTTCAATAAACCCACAGTCGTCTGGACAAAGCACTGTGAGGATCATGTTCTTTGATTTGTCCAGTGTCTTTAATACAATCCCTCCTGATTTATTATGCAAGAAACTCCAGAAGACACAGGTGAACGCCTCCATAATCACCTGGATTAATGACTACCTGACACACTGTGATCAGTCCCCAGAACAGAGCCAGTCTTCTTTATCAGCGTGTCCAACTTTTTTATGATCACTGGCTCTGATACCTCAATAGAGATTACAGTCTCACATCAGACTTATCGAACAACCACCAAAAATGCAACTTTTCAAGAAATGTAAACAAAAGCGTTTCTTTTACCAAGATTAAACCCTGGGTGGTCACAAGCTCTTTTTGACCCTTTTTTAAGTCATTCATAAAACCATGTGAAAGATGAGCAGTAAAGCTGATTTTTGTAAAAACATGAGAGCAGGAGATGTTCACCTCACCACACTCAGACTGGAGATTCAGTTCTCATGCATGAAGCTGTCACTGACTGGTCCCTTCACTGGCTTGTGTTTTTTTCTTTTCAAAAGAACAAGATCCCAAATACAAACAGCTGTAATGAGCTTCCTCTGTAGGGTGGCTGAAGAGATAAGATGAGACGCTCTATCCTTCCATGGGAGTTTGGGAGTATAATTGCTTCTTCGCGTCAGCTGAGGTGGTTCAGACATCTGAATAGGATACTTCCCTTGGAGGACTCCATGCACTGGAAGGAGACCCATAAGACCCAGAACTTGTTGGAGGGATTACTGTATTTATGTCAGGTTTCGGGGGGTTGAAGGAGGATCCAGGCGCAGATGTAAGAAAAAAATAGGTATTTATTGAGCAACAAAACAGACTAGGGCAGGGGACAAGAAGACGAAGATCTGACAACACCCAGACGAGACAAACACACTGATATACTGGGTGGTGATGACGAGACGAGACACAGGTGAGAGGATAAGAATTGGATTCACCTGTGGGAGACAAAAAGGCAGAGGGCTAAACAAAGCACAAGACAGGACACTAGAGGGAGACATATGACACAAGTGAGGTGACATATGACAATTTACTGTATCTTCTCTGGACTGGGATCCCCCAGGAGTAGCTGGAGAGTATCGCAGGGAGGAAACATGATCCTAGATAAGTTGTGGAAAACTGAATGTTTGTATTATAAAAGCATTTTTTAAAATAGCATTTGCAGAAAAAAGGCTACAAAAGATGAAATAGGTGTAAAATTATACCAAAAGCACAGAGTTGTTTGAAACCATTTGTGTATTATAAACTTTTCAACCTGTTGCCCAGCAGGTGGCTGACTGAGGAGAGGGCTGTATGTGGAAACGGTCAGAGGTCAACGCAGAGGGGGTGAGAAACAGCACCACTACAGCTATCAGCACAAATGAGGACCGTTATCCAGCTGAGGTCAGGACCTCCACAGAACTGTGATGAAACTCACTCTGACCACAGACACAGCACCTCCATTCAAACGCTTTTACTGTCGAGACTCTGATTAATTCTTCCTGGTGAAATCAGTGAGAGGAGACTGTAGAGTGATGACAAACTCTCGTTTCATTTGTCCTCATTGTGACAGCAGCCCATTTGATCCTAGGAGCTCCTTTCCCACATGGAGTCTGTCAAAACCTGCAGACCTGTCACAGACTGCAGTAGCTGTTAAACAACACATAAAACTCAATACAACTTACAGGGCAGTGGAGCAACAGTAAATACAGTTTATTCTTTAGGATTTGATGTGACAGTAAATGGACCTAGTGTATAAATTGGGGATCACATAAAAAATGGACGCAAAGAGGGCTGAGTAGGTCAAATAAAAGTGGAGACGAGGGTGCCATGCTGAGGAGGCTTCAATTATATATTTACCTGAGACAAGGACGTGGCCATGGAAACAGAAACTTTAGGTAACCCGAGAGTGCAGGTGAGATGCCGTCCTCTTAGGACTAAACGCGCAGCACACAGGTTAAGGCTCTCACTGCGGGGACGCTGCTCTTCCTTTTGTCCAACCATGCTCCTGCTATCTTTACTGTCCTGTTTCCTGCTGGAAGTCCTGGTTGTTCACTGTAAGTAAACCTCTTTAACTTCAATTTGCAATGAATCAGTCACTAAAATGGGGAAGTTAGGACAGATGGGAAGATTCAGTGTTGCAGTCCTGAATGGAATCAGCATAATCAGAGTTCTGGGTTCATAAAATGTACTTAATATGTAATAATTCACTCTTTAATTAATATTTAAAACATCCCTTTTAGCACCTTCTGGCATTTGCAGCTCTAATGCTTCACTTAGACCACAAGTGAGGCTCAGAGGTTTTCACATCTGAGAATTATTCATGATCTCACCACTTTAAACCATGTCAGAACAAGTAAAATAAAAAAGAGAAGAATTTATAACAATCTTTAAAAATGTTGAATAATTTTAGGCTAAATGCAACTTTGTTGCTGGTGAATGAAATGTATGCTTTTATATGATTGAGATTATGTATTATTCTTATATAAAATCATTAAAGTTAAACTGTATTAAGGACCATTAACAGGTACCCTGCACAGGAGGTAACCAAGATTTTACTCTCACATAAAAAAACTTTTGAAAAGAACGATGAGAAAACATGAGCTTATTCACCAAAACAACTCGAAACCTCAGCAACAATAGAAGAAAACCAACAATAAGTCAAAGTGACAGACACCCTCCTCTGTGCCGAGAAATCATGTCACAGAGAGGAAACGTATCTGGAGACAGATAAGCATCTCCAGCAGGTGGGATTTAAACTCTACCTACAATAGAAGCTGGTGTAAAAAAAAAACATTTTTTTAAACTTTCCACTTTAAATTCTTTCACAAATCTGAATTTAAGATGTTAGTTATCACTTAAGAAACCTTAAAACTTTTATTTCTATTGCTAGTTTCATTTCCAGTGGACAGAGAGTCACTGTTAAAGGCTGAGGTTCACTGATTACATAATGTTTTCTAATGCCCCATCATCTGTGTGTGTGTGTGTGTGTGTGTGTGTGTGTCAATCTCAGATACCCAATCCATGCTGTGTCTACATGTATAAAGTTTCCATCTTGATTGAGACACGCACTGCTGCTCATTATAGCCTGATATCGATACCCTGGTGGTAATGAGGTATAGCTTCATCCTTGGAGGCAGTGTCTTGTGTGTGAATTTACTCAGAATCTCTGTAACATTTAATCCTGGTTTTTCCAAAGCTTTAAAATTCAGCAGTGTTGATGGTCTGAATGACTGTCAGCCTGTTAAGGTGTTCACTTCCTGTTTAGCTGAGGATGGCTGGGAAAGACTGAGGGATGGATGGATGGATGGATGGGATGATTGATACTTCTTGGTCAAAGATGCTGTTGAACAATCCCACATCAGGTCAAATGATCTCTCCATCAAGTTGTACCTCCTCTTTACACCCAGAAGCTTTATTTTAAAACCCAGTGGTTGAGGTTTTGTACCATTTTTTTAAGTGTCCTGAACCCCAGATTGTCCCCTGGGCACCACCAAAGCTAGCATCAAGCATGAGGATGAGTTAAAAGCAGGGAAACAGACGATCAGACATTTGTTGATTGCTTTGTGTTTGGTATGGTGTCACTCAGTCAGCCCCTGATCTCTGCTGTTCACATCAGTCCAGCTGGCTCCAACTCTCTGCTGGGCTGGAGGTGAGAAGGATTTTTGTCAAAAACAGGAGGCAGGCCAAAGGACACTGAGACTTTATTACTCTCTGATTCCATCCCATAATTCACTTCACTGATGAACTGAAATGAGCATTTATCAAATCTTCTCCGATGTTCAGAGGGTCTACTGAATATTAACAGACTAATCAGAAAAACAGGACAAATTATGAGTTTTAACAACTCACATGTTTTATTTTCCCTTTATCTTTTCATTGTAATCCAGGGATTGTGAGATTATTTAAGTTTCCAAACATATTTTTCATATTTTTGATGCTGAGAATGATGTGAGTAAATGAAAAGAGTTCTGATTAAACAGGGTGATTTTTATTTTAGATCAAAATCAACAGCCAGGGGGAATCATTGTTATAATAACTTTTAATAACTAATTAATGAACTTTTTAACCCCCACTTTAAAAGAAAAAAACGACAAAAAAGTGTTATTTATAATTTATTTAGGACATTGGGGGGTTTAACATACTGTAAAGCAACAATTACATGGGGTAACAATGTTTAACTTTCAAATCAAATGTATTTTTCAGTTAAATTCACTGCATTTTTCAACCAGATAGAGACTAAAATGTGCTCCACCAGGTGCTTAACCTGTCAGTCAAAGGGTTAAACAGCTAATGGATGGCTCAGAATTGTGTATTTTATTTTAAAAATTTATTAAAAAAGGTGAGTATGATTTTTCTCATGATCTATAAAAGAAAATATAATCAAATCAGGTTAGAAACTCACTAAAAATAATACAATTACCTCGCCTCGCCTCGCCTCGCCTTCTTCCGCTTATCCAGGTCCGGGTCGCGGGGGCAGCATTCCAAGTCGGGCAGCCCAGGCCACCTTCTCCCCGGCCAAGTCCACCAGCTCCTCAGCTGGGACGCCCAGGCGTTCCCAGGCCAAACTGAAGATGTATTTCCTCCAGCTTGTCCTGGGTCGACCTGGGGGCCTCCTGCCGGCAGGACATGCCCAGAACACCTCCCGAGGGAGGCGTCCAGGAGGCATCCTTACCAGATGCCCGAACCACCTCAACTGGCTCCTTTCGATATGGAGGAGCAGCGACTCTACTCCGAGTCTCTCCCGGATGTCCGAGCTTCTTACCCTATCCCTAAGGCTGAGCCCGGCCACCCTGCGGAGGAAACTCATTTCAGCCGCTTGTATCCGCGATCTCGTTCTTTCGGTCACTACCCAAAGCTCATGACCATAGGTGAGGATTGGGACATAGACCGACCGGTAAATCGAGAGCCTTGCTTTCTGGCTCAGCTCCCTCTTCACCACAACAGACCGGTTCAGCGTCCGCATCACTGCAGACGCTGCCCCAATCCGCCTGTCGATCTCCCGCTCCCTCCTTCCCTCACTCGTGAACAAGACCCCGAGATACTTGAACTCCTCCACTTGAGGCAGGACCTCTTTCCCGACCCAGAGTTGGCAATCCACCTTTTTCCGGTCGAGAACCATGGCCTCAGACTTGGAGGTGCTGATCCTCATCCCAGCCGCTTCACACTCGGCTGCGAACCTCACCAGCAAGAGCTGAAGGTCAGAGCTCGATGAAGCTAGGAGGACCACATCATCCGCAAAAAGCAGAGACGCGATTCTCCTGTCACCAAACTCAACACCCTCCACACCACGGCTGCGCCTAGAAATCCTGTCCATAAAGGTTATGAACAGGACCGGTGACAAAGGGCAGCCCTGGCGGAGTCCAACCCTCACTGGAAACAGGTCCGACTTACTGCCGGCTATGCGGACCAGACTCACACTCCTCTGGTACAGGGACTGAATGGCCCTTAACAAAAGACCATCCACCCCGTACTCCTGGAGCGCCCCCCACAGGGTGCCCCTGGGGACACGGTCATAAGCCTTCTCCAAATCCACAAAACACATGTGGATTGGTTGGGCAAACTCCCATGACCCCTCCATCACCCTAGCGAGGGTAAAGAGCTGGTCCACAGTTCCACGACCAGGACGAAAACCACATTGCTCCTCTTCAATCCGAGATTCAACCATCGACCGGACCCTCCTCTCCAGTACCCTGGAGTAGACCTTTCCAGGGAGGCTGAGGAGTGTGATCCCCCTATAGTTGGAACACACCCTCTGGTCCCCCTTCTTAAAAATGGGAACCACCACCCCGGTTTGCCACTCCATAGGAACTGCCCCCGATGACCACGCAATGTTGAGACGTGTCAGCCACGACAGACCTACAACATCCATCGCCTTGAGATACCCAGGTCGGATCTCATCCACCCCCGGGGCTCCGCCGCTGCGTAGTTGTTTGACTACCTCAGCGACTTCTGCCCCAGAGATTGGACAGTCCGTCCCCAGGTCTCCCAGCTCTGGTTCCTCCTCGGAATGCACGTCGGTGGGATTGAGGAGCTCCTCAAAGTATTCCTTCCACCGTCCGACTATAGCCCCAGTTGATGTCAGCAGCTCCCCGTCCCCACTGTAAACAGTGTGAGCGAGTTGCTGCCTTCCTCCCCTGAGGCGCCGGATGGTTTGCCAGAACCTCTTTGGAGCCGACCGATAGTCTTTTTCCATGGCCTCGCCAAACTCCTCCCACGCCCGAGATTTTGCCTCGGCAACTGCCACTGCTGCACTTCGCTTGGCCCGCCGGTACCTGTCTGCTGCCTCTGGAGACCCACAGACCAGCCACGCCCTGTAGGCTTCCTTCTTCAGCCTGACGGCTCCCCTAACCTCTGGTGTCCACCAGCGGGTACGGGGGTTACCGCCACGACTGGCACCGGCTACCTTGCGACCACAGCTAGCAACAGCCGCCTCAACAATCGCAGAGCGGAACAAGGCCCATTCGGACTCAATGCCCCCCACTGTTCTCGGGACGCGGTCGAAGCTCTGCCGGAGGTGGGAGTTGAAGACCATCTTGACAGGCTCTTCTGCCAGGCGTTCCCAGCAGACCCTCACTATACGTTTGGGTCTACCAGGTCTGCGTAGCATCTTCCCCTGCCATCTGATCCAGCTCACCACCAGGTGGTGATCAGTTGACAGCTCCGCTCCTCTTTTCACCCGAGTGTCCAAAACATACGGTCTCAGGTCAGATGATACAACTATAAAGTCAATCACCGACCTGTAACCTAGGCTGCCCTGGTACCAGGTGTACCGGTGGGCATCCTTATGTTCGAACATGGTGTTCGTTATGGCCAAACTGCGACTTGCACAGAAGTCCAATAACAGAACACCACTCGAGTTCAGATTGGGCGGGCCGTTCCTCCCAATCACGCCCCTCCAGGTCACGCTGTCATTGTCCACGTGAGCGTTGAAGTCCCCCAGCAGGACTATGGAGTCCCCAGTAGGAGCGCTATCCAGCACTCGTCCCAGAGACTCCAAAAAGGGTGGGTACTCTGAACTGCTATTTGGTGCATAAGCACAAACAACAGACAGGACCCGTTCCCCAACCCGAAGGCGTAGGGAAGCTGCCCTTTTGTCCCCCGGGGTAAACCCCAACATACAGGCAGAGAGTCTTGGGGCTAACAGAAAGCCCACCCCAGCCCTCCGCCTCTCACCCGGATCAACTCCAGCAAAGAAAAGTGTCCAACCCCTCTCCAGGACTCGGGTTCCAGAGCCAACGCTATGTGTCGAGGTGAGCCCGACTATATCTAGCCGGTATCGCTCAGCCTCTTCCACAAGCTCCAATAAAGTGAAATATCACCATCACATATCATAAAGTCACGGATAAATTGATCCTTGTAATAAAGATCGCTGAAAATAAATGGGAGAGTGTCTTCATTCTGGTTCACTTATTGCACCTAAAAATCAATTTTAACCCCAACATGAGGAGAAACAAATCCAGAACTCACCAGAACACTGTGTGTGTTTGTTAGGTGCAAATTAGAATTTTCTGCATCTAATTCTCAAAACCCTCCCAAAGAAAAACTGAGCTGCCAGAGAATCTCTGCATTGGTGCCATTTTCCTGCATTTAAATGATTATTTATGCAGACGTTTATGCACATTACTACTAGTGCAAAAACCCATCTGATTCCCAAAGAGCTGCACAGTGTTTGACATACATTTATAAATATATACAGTCCCTCCTCCTGAGCTGATGGGATTTGTGTCTCAGAAAGAAAAATAAAGGCTGAGGAAGAGGAGCAATGCCAACTTTACTAAAAGAGGACAGGAATGTCAGAAAATGTTTAATTCCCTTTCATTTAGTAATGAGTCAGACAATGCTGAATCCTAAATTATTTGTCAATTAAGGGCCAAGCATTTTTTTTAAAGAACTCAGCTTACATTGAGAGATGATGGAGTTACAGTTGTTCTGGTTAAATTAGAAAATAAAGTTACTCAGACTCTCACGTGATAGCACAAGATCTTTGACAATCAGTTAGTGAAGGTTGACTAATCAGCTGTAGATGTTGGTCCAGTGATGTTGGGAATGCCTCTCATCCTTTCAGACCTAGAACTCGCTGTGAGAACATATTTTCTGTTTTCTTCTTGCTGATTGTGCAGAGAGGATAAATGATGATGCAAAAAGAAAAAAAAACTTGATGGGTTTGTTTGTGTCACTAATTTGTTTTGTGACTCTGACTCTGAAAATGAGAAGACAGACGGAGCAAAGGATGGGCAATACAATGGGACAAAAATAGGTGCAATGCATTGTTAATGAGTCTGGGTCTCAGTCTCTTTAGTGTTAGATGACAGTCAGTTAGCGACCAGCTTATGAGCATAAAGCAGCCTGTAGCAGCCAAAGTGCTGCAGCAGAAATTGACCTCAGAAACAGTTTGATTGTGAGCAGAAAACATAATTCATACCATTAAAAACTGTTTACATACTTAGAGCGTGGTCTCTAGTCTGTGCTAAGGGTACCTGACCACCACCAGGTACAGGCGTCACTGTCTTGCATAGACCAGAATAACATCCATCATGGATGAATAACATCATTAATCCAGTCATTGTTCCTATGCATGAACAACACGTCTAGTTTCATCTTCATGGATGACAATGCTCCAGCACATCAAGGTTGCATTATTAGGGAATGGCTGCTGCAGACTGGGGTATCACAGATGGAGTGATGTGCACTTTCTCTATTTTTACATCTGCTTCAAACTCAAAAAACTAGTTGAGATCCAAAAAGAAAAGAAGTTTGTAGAATATATGGAAGATTTATTTATTAATCTGCAGAGTGTTTGATTCCAGGTGAGAGTGTCTGGATTTTATATAAAAGGTGCAACAACCTTTTACACCCTCATTTTTTTTGGTATTTTCACCCATGAATATCCTCCAACAAAGAAAGGGCTTTACTTTGTGTTGAACGTTGGCATTGATGAGTCAGGAATATTGCAAAGAATTTAGATCTTTCATCTTCAGTGAACAATACTGTACAAGGAACAGATCCACGGAGTCTGGGGAAATCTCAGTGAGACGAGGCCACGACCCAAAGCCACAACAAGATGCCACCTCTGGAGGCACTGCATTAAAAGTACAGTCACGCTACTGTGGTCAATATAACCACATGGGATCAGGAATACTAAGAAACAAAACACTGTGACTCAACACATTCCACCCCCACGTCCAGATATGTAACCTAAAACAGCTTTGTGTTAAAAAGCCGACTGTTTGCATAAGGTCTCTGAATGTGTGGACACAAGCTTGGATACAAAAACAGACACTGGATGCACATTCTGATGAGTCCAAGATAAAGATAGAAAAGACTCTCAGACACACTTTACCATCAATGCAACGTCCTTTACTGGATAGTTGGTCATTATTTCAGTAGGACAATATCAGAGCTCATATGACAGACAAAGAGTTATTAAAATGTCCAGGGAACTCAGGGTGTGTTTGCATGAAAACATGTTGTGTACTCTTAATCATGCAAAACGTCAAATGGATTATTAATGGTGCGATAATGGTACTTTGGATTTAAAAAAATCTCTCTCGCTCAAATACAGCTTTAACCTAACGTGCATGTTTTTGGTTTGTGTGAAGAAGCCGGAGCACCCGGAGGAAACCCATGCATGCATGGGACAACATGCTCCATGCAAAAAAGATGCACATCGGAATCGAACCTGCATCTTTTTTGCTGCGAGGCAACGGTGCTCACATAAATAAATCACTTCTCATGGATAAATTGATAAATACATACAAATTTACCTCAAGTATTTTGAACGAAGCTGCCTAACAGTCAGTGTTTCAGCACCATGGACAGCACACCTATGTCCAAAAAAGCCCAATGAGGAACAGCGAACTCTGACTCTTTCATCTCTGTTTTTGTTAAATCCAGTAATGGTTTCACTCTCTCTGTCTAAAAGCCTACAACAACATACAGCTGCTGTTGATGCTAGCTGTTAAAGCTCCAACTTTAACAATGAGACTTACCTGTATAAATAAAGGTAAAAAAAAAAAAACAAGTATACATGATGACATTAAAGATGTAGTTGGCTCGTATTAACCACCCAGTGGCTGAGATTTGTTCAGTTTAAAAATTGTGCATTTGTTAATCAAAATTATCCCATTTTTAATTTTGGATGGCTAGAAATTTTAATTAAAATGTTAGAAATATTTGAAAATATTGCCAACGATAAAAGTTTTTTTTAACCTTGAGGGGCCGGTGTAGTTCACTTAGGGGGGCAATGCCCCCAAATGCCCCCTCGTGGCACTGGCCCTGTTTACATGTGTAATGCTTCATCCCCACCCTTTCCCAGCATACCTCTGCATTTATTCACAGTACTAGTGTGTGTATGACATCAATGTTTAAGAGTCTGATAACAAACTTGTTGGATCTACTATGATCTGCTTTTGATTGCCATTTATGTTAGATGTTTATTCTTCTGCAGGTGGGCAGTGCAATGACACATTTACACTTCACACATGCTGCCACACTCACCCGTACACTCTGAATTAATGCCAAAGGACAGCTAGTCTATACATCCCTCTACCTCATTTAGGAGCATCTCCAACCTACATTCCTCTTCTTCTAGTGTACAGACATGATTTTTGATCAGTCAGAAAGAAAATTCACATGTGCATATTTGTATCAGAATATTTAAATAGAGGCATGTCAAGCAGAAGCATCTAGTATTCCCTCCTGTGCTTAATCCCATGTTGATAGGGATGTTCTTGGATTCATGCGTACTAAAAGTTTCATACATCTGTGTTTGTTTATGTGTACACCAGCTTCTGGATTTCAGCATACATATTACTTCATTTTAGTAGAAAACCTGCACAGATTCTCAACTGGAAATGTTACGGCTCATCTGAAGACCACCATAGAGTGTTGAGCAGATAAATCACGTTTTCAGGACAAAATTCAAAACAATAAAACAAAAGAAAATTCTTCCAAGCATCACTTGAGTTATTGCAATGGGTAACTTGATTGTTATTCAGAAAACTACATAAGAAGCAGAAATCCAAATAGTGCCTCCTTGCTAACAGCAGATAATGATGCTGAGATTGATCCTCGCTGTGAGTCAATGCACCTCTGAGATGAGATCCTCTCGTATCGATCTGCTGAGCTGAAGGCGTCTGTGCTCTGTTGTTTTCCTCATGACTGATCTTGTTGTTGCTGCTGCAGCACAACAGAGTTTCATTCTTTAAATCCAGTCAGAGTTAACTGTATCTTTCTGTTTGTGTCACAGGTCAACTGGGTGTTCCTCAGGAGCGCATCGTGGGAGGCTACGCACCGGTTCCACACTCCATCAAGTACATCGTGTCTCTACAGACGCTGTACCGCCAGCACTTCTGTGGAGGCTTTTTGATTAATAGTTACTGGGTAATCACCGCAGCACATTGTAACATTGGGTGAGCTTGTTTTCTACTTTTCATTATATAACCTCAAAATAAAGCCCAGTAACAGAAGGTTTCTATTAGGAAGCTGTTTATTTACCTATCAGTGTGTGTGTGCAGGACAATCGAGGAATTACAAGCAATATCAGATGCTCAGTTCTGTGAATATCTGAAATAAAACACATGAAAATGACACCTGAACACAATGGGGCTGTGTGACACAAGCACAATGGTGGCGTCAAGACTCTTCAGAAACACACGTTTAAAAGGACAACAAGGAACTTGGTGTGAAAGTGAGCAATGATCCTAGATAGAGGCAATTCAGACATTAATACATCAGCAGAACACTTAATATCTATTATTAAATAACAATATCTATTATTAAATAACATACAGGTTGCTGTTGACGGTGTAGTCAGGTTCATAAATATCTGTGTGGATTTCTTCCTCGTTTGTCAGCAAACAAAACTCTGACCTCAACCATATGAGTGGGAATATTTATTCAAAGAGCTGTGATACAATTATAAAACAATTATTAATGCATCCTGATCCACCTCATCGCCTCACCTTAATCACCTTTTTGCAAATAAACATTTACATTATGAGAGTTGTTATGGTTTAAAATGATAACTTTCTTATTTAAAAGTACTTGGGGATTAAAATAGCATGGTTGGTTATATTTTTGGCAAAGTGGATGTAAACAAAATAGACAACACTGAGGAAAAATGTACCCATTTTATCATCTAGAACATCATTTAATGAATGAAACTGGTCATAGTAATGTTACAGTGTTTTCAAATAAAGTTGGTTTATGATAAACTCCAAACTGACATTCCCATCATTGATATAATCTAACAGATCTGTGTGTTTTAGCCCAGATTTAGCTTGTTTCATTGAACTAAAGCAGCAAAATGACGAAGTTACATCAAGAGAGGGACGGTTTAGACAGGCTGCACAGGCCCACGGTGGCTGGTCGTTCAGACAGCTCTGTTGTGTTTAAGATGTTCACTTGTCTCCTATATAACACGCTCTTTTATGATACATGACTCTCGCTGTATTCTTCACCACAATGGTATCAAAAATTATAAATAAAATTAGCTTTTGTTTGTTTTATTTGATTCAGAATCATCAATGTTTGCATGGAGATGCATCTAAATGGAACCAAATATCATAAATAAAATATATATTTTAATAATAATAATAAAATTGCGTCTATACAGTTTTTTTGATAGAATTAAAAGAAGAGATTATTTTATTTTACATTATTTTCATGTTTTTTTATTTTCAGAAATAAAAATAATCAGGTCTATTATTTAAGATACGTTATAAAAATAAATGAGCTCAAAAGCCACTTTTTCACTGTGACTTTATGATAATTAAAACATCAACATACTCATATATAATTAGACCACGAGTCTTTGCCTTTTTGTGTTGTTGGAAAGTAAAGCTATGTCGTGTTTATAAGTGCTGACACTGTCATGGTCGGGGTAAATGCAGGAACTAAGTGCATGGATGGAGGCAAAAAACAGCTTTATTGCTGGCTGGACAGAACCCAGGGGACACAGGACAAACAAGGCCAGGGATACAACACGAGGAACTGACAGGGAGTGACTGAACTAAACAGCATGGAGGGAGGTGATCAGGGAGACAAGACACACCTGTGGAGGATTAGTGCAGGACACAGGAGGAGGAACATGGAAAATACAGGGGAACAGACAGGAAAGACTGAACACAAAGGGGGCAGGACATGACAGCCATGTTGTATTTTTGAAGCCAGTCAGATCTCTCAGGATGAGAAGTGATGAAAGTCCGCCTTACTCCCCTGCATGTAATCATGATGTATTATCCAGTGTTACTTACATTTAGAAGAAGGAATATTGAAACATGCAGCAGCAGGGTAAAAACTATGTGAGTCAATAAAAGTCAGTACCTGGACAAAGTGATCCGAGGTGTATTTTTATATTTTTAAACTTTTGGTTTTGGGGCAGTGACTGAAATCACACTTAAATTATCCTCAGTTCAGCTCAGTTCCCCAGTGGTTCAGTCGGCCGTGGCTTTGTAAAAATGTTTGAGTTCTGGTTTTTTGACACACACTGTTATTGTTAGGTCACAGGGTTTATCGACTCACTTTTTAACTTGGAGCAACGCTGTGACTGCTTTCTGCAGCAAATCAGTGAAGGAGAATAAAAAAACCCAACAGGTTTCCTTCAGTAGCAAATATAAATGATTAAAAACAATAATTCTTAAACTGAAAAGTATTTTGTCACCTCAGTCCCTCTAATTTAAAATGATAGAAAAATCCTCACAGAAAATAAATATTCATTTTATTCAGCCATCCAATTGTAGGACAATCAAGAATAAACTTAAAGACAATACTGCAATTTAAATTCTAACAAATAAAAGTTAAATTCTACCTAATCTAATTATTAAAATTTATTCCAACACATGAATTCATAAATATTCAAACACATACTTGTACATGTATGGATTAGAATTGTGTGCCTGTGGCTGTGTTCAGTGATCTGATTCATTAAACATACTTCAGATCAAACCAGTTTGATACAGTTCAGAACTTAATGTGTTTGATTCAATCATTAGGATTCAACACAAAATACTATGACAAAGCAAATTCATTCTTGTGTCAAATAATTTAACTCATTTGATTTCAAAGTGCTTGTTTGAAATTACCCCACACTTCCATAAAACCTTACTTACAATTCACAGACAATACACTAAAACAGTCTTGAGCAAAATAATAATAAAAAAGACCTCCCAGCCAGAAAATGTTAAACACGTTTCAATGTTTCAGCAATGAGCTGCAAAATGCAATTTACTATTTAATAAACAGTAAAATTAATTCTGGAGTTTTAGTTCTACTGCATAATTAAAGTGGAGCTCATTTAGGTTTTTGCATATTGAATTAGCTCTGCTGCAGTTCTCCTGTTAAGCAGCAGGTGTCACTAATGAGAGCACAGAAGTGCTAAGAAAGTCAGTAGAAGAAGAGTTGTTAGTAAGTGTCTACACAAGATCAACTCTGAAAAACACAAACATATCCAAACTTTTAAACTATTTATATTTCAGCAGAAGCCCAAAGAAACAAACTACTTGTTGGGTCTACATGGGTCTAGATCAGTCGTTCTAAAACACACTAGTCCACAAATGTACCACAATTATGATTAAGATTACAAACTGTTCACAAGAGGCAGGTTAGTTTCTCATTAAAAAAAAAACTTTATTGTGTACTGATATCAGTTATTTCCATATTGTTTTAATTGGTTTACAATCAAATCAGGTGCATTATGAGGTATAACTAAAAAAGGAAATAAGATGAAAAAAACTTATTTAAGTTCTTTTAAAGTTTCACTGAGGAATCTTCAAACATGCTAGGTATCGTTAGCTATTTTACACAAACACGCCTCAGCTCTCAGTCTCACCCCTCCCATCGGGTATAATCCTTACGCCGTGCCTCCTCCAGATAGGACCGCACATTGCCACAGAAACAATAGAGAGCAAAACACCAGCTGTTGAAACGTTCCCCCAGCTTTTTCCTCTTTCTACGTCCAAACGTTTTTTTTTGTTTTCTGCTAGCTGAAAAGGTGTTTTTCTTTTTGGGACTCTGGTATTTTTTCATAAAATTGAAGCGCTAACAGCCGGCTGTTTCTGTCCTTCGCTCACTTCCGGGATGTTCTGCTTTAAAATGCTCCAGCACACATTAATGGAGGGTCCAAGCAGTGAGGAAGTGAGGCGCTTTAGTGAGACAGACAGCCGGAGTGTCCAATAGTTGCTTTCGGTCTGAAAAGTCTGATTGGCTCAGGTTTTTAGAGAACTGCGAGGGAACCAATTTATTAATTTATTTCGTAAAAAAAAATATCGTTACAATATATTTATAGCTATACTATGTTAGAACGTTGTTAAGAGGCATTAAAAAAAAACCTTAAAAGCTACATTGTTTACCAAATGAACGAGTGCAGCTTTAAGTCATCATGAAACCAGAGTAAAACAGCTTGTCTGTTCATTATCTCTAACTGAATTCTGTTCTTGTGGAAGTATTTCTTTAACACTGAATCACTCTGAATGCAGACGAGTTCCTCATCAGCTGAGATATTCAGTCATTTATGCTGGAAACAAACAACTTGTGATTTCTTTAATAAGCTTGTGTAAATGTAGGTAAAAATGACTTGATTCTGAAGCAGAACGCATTCTGCAGCTCCTCACACAGCACCGGTGCACCTTAGAGAAACTCTACTCTAAAGCTTCTTTTATTACAGACTAACATGTCCTGTCACTGACTCAGGGAGCAGAGACACATCCCAATGCCACCACAGAGCCAAGTCTATAAAGAGAAGATATGTGGCATCAGACAGTAATCTAGTTTTCTGAGAAGGACATACTCTTTTAAGCACACAGCTGTTTACGTGTCAGATAAATGAATGTTGTACAGACTTTTTTTATATTTCCTGCGATTCAACATCAACAGGGAAAAGTAGTTCCTGGAATTGGCAATAAACTAAAAACATAAAACAATTTTAAAGCGTCTGCATGACTCTGGTGCATCAGTCAGCAGTTTTATTGGCAGTGATCAGTTGATACAGTCAGTTCTGTTAAAAGTGAGTTTTAAAAACTCAACTCAGTTGTTTGTGCTTAGTTTTAAATCAGAAATAATGCTATAACTCATATGAAACTCCCTAAGGGAAAGATTATAAAAAGAAGCTAAATTATTCATCTGCTGACTGTAACACGTTTGTCTTTATATCATTTTTTTAAACAAACAGATTAGACAAAATGGTCGTAGTGGCAGGAGACTACTCTCTGACCATTTATGAAGGCACAGAGCAAGAAACCTACCCCCAAATATTGGTGCCTCACCCCAACTACAACAGCATCACGTACGACTGTGACATCATGCTCATCAAGGTACAGAATAAAAACACCTGTCTGCTTTATTTGATCAAATCTGGTTTATGCATTCTCACTTTGTCTTTTCACTGTAACTATCAATGCATCTGCAGCTGAGGGCCCCCGTCACTCTGAACAGCTACGTGTCTGCTGTTCTGCTGCCCAGACCGGCTGCTACCATAGCAGAGGGCACAATGTGTCGAGTGTCGGGATGGGGATACACCACCCCTAATGGAGGAAAGATTCCCTCCACCCTTCAAACTGTCAAAGTTCCCATCATCTCTGCAGAAAAATGTAACAGCAGTCAGTCGTTTAACGGCAGCATCACAGATAACATGCTCTGTGCTGGTTACGATCTCGGTGGAAAAGACGCCTGTCAGGTAAGAACGTCTCAGTTATTATATATTTATTTTTAATTTCGAGCTGCAGTTTTCTCATGGCTGATGAGTTCAATCTCCTCAGAAGGAGTTATTTCCACTCAACACTTTGTGCCTGTGCAGCATTGTGCTTCTTTGTTCAGACCACACTTTCCTCAGTGTAGAAAAGTAGTTTTCACACATAGCCCCAAATGTCAGAGCAAGTTTTAATGCAGCATGAATCACAGGCTGGTATCAGAACGCCGGTATAGGTAGAGAGAAGCTGCCCAGCAGTCTGTGATTCAGCACCATGGACAGCACACCTACATCCAAAGAACTGACAAGCAATGAGGAACTCTGATTCTTTCATTTCTGTTTTTGTTAAATCCAGTAATGGTTTCACCTTCTCACAGTCTAAAAACACACAACAACATACAGGATACTAGCTGCTAAAGATTCAACTTTAACGAGCGTATGTGAAGTAGTTGGCTTGTACCAACCAATCAGGGTTCAGTTTGAAATGTGTGCATTTGGGAATTAAAAATTTCCCATTTTTCATTTCCTATAACTATAAATTTAAATAAAAATGTTAGAAATAGTTGAAAATATTTCTAATGTTAGAAGTATTTAAAAATCTTGAGGGGGTGGTGTACTTCACTTAGGGGAGCTATTTCCCCTCGTGGTGCCAGGCCCGTTTTGGTGTCTTAACACAATTCATCCATTTCCTGCCTTTTATTCAAAGTTGTTAACCAACGTTGGAGAAGTTACAAAGGTAACAGATGCAGGAGGGAAACCCAGACCTCCCTCTGCCCAGCGACACTCTCCAGTTCCTCCCGGGGATTCCCAATGTGTTTTTCAAACATACAGAATTCATAATGTCTCCAATGAGTTCTGTCCTGGGGTCTCCTACCAGTGGAACATGCATAGAAACCCTCCAGAAGGATGCAGTTTGGAGGCATTCAAATGATATATCTAAACCACCTCAGCTGCCTCCTTTCAGTGCAGAGAAAGGACCACAGAAACTCCCATCCTTCTGCTTAGAGCGGTTCTCTGGGACTTCCAGACCCTATAGATCCTATTCAACGTGACAGTTTCCATCACTGACCAATGGGCTCTCCTGTTACTGCTGTGACAGGCATCAACAACCTTTTGGCTACTAAAAGCTGCATATGTAATGGAAGCAGTAACATTTCCTTTATGAACTTCATCCCTCACTGCTTGTGGGGCAACTTTGACATGGAAAAGTGGCCATCTGCTATTCAGAACCACATGCTGACGAGTCCTTGGATCAGACATTGATCCCCCTCATCTGAAAACTGGGGTGTGTGAGTCTGAGTTGAACTGTAAGAGCACTTTGAGTTGTCTAAAATAGAAAATCTCTGTGGAAACAGTCTATTTACCATCTATTTGGGTTTATTAGGTCTGTCTGACACCCACCACCCACCAGGCCCAGCTCATCATCAGGTGGTGATCAGTTGGCCCTCTTTTTACCTGAGCATCCAAGACATAGGCCACATCCAGACAAAACTAATTATAAACCAGTGATCTAATGTAGCCAGGTTCCAAGGTACACTGTGTGCTGCATGGTGTTTGTTAACCCGTGCCTATCACAGATTTCTAGTAACAAAAGACCACTCAAGTTCTGATCAAATTAGCTGTTCCTCCCAATCACACACCTCCAGATCCCTACATCATTGTAAACATGGACCATGAAGTCCCCCAAGAGAGCAAAGCAAAACAGAACACTGGAATTCTCAGGTTGCACACCTTCTAGGGCCCCATCCAGAGAGTCCAAGAATGCTGGGTAATCTGATCTGTTTTTTGCCGCATAAACACAATCAGCAGTCCTTTGTGCTGCTTGGAGCTGCATAGAGGCGACTCTCTTGTTAATCAGGGAGAACTCCCAGAGCAAGCTGCTAAGTCAGGAGCTTGTGAGTATTCCCACAGTCACCTGATCCGTCTCCCCCAGGCCTTTTGGGAGTATGAGGGGGTGTGCCACTCACTCGTCTACAGCAGCAGGTCCTCTTCCTGGAGCTGCGCGGGAGGGGCCGCGTCAATTCGCAGCGAGTTTTATGAAATAATGACAGCTTGGGGAACACAGTACATGACTCGAGGGCTAGAAATAGGAGGATTGAGTACTGATCGAGGTGTTTGAATAACTTTTGATCTGACCCCTTCTCTGAGGAATGACAATTCCTTGCCAGGGGAAGAGGCCCCCTAACATCACTGTCCCCAGGATTAAAAAGGCACATAAACCCTTTCACTGTGTTAAGGTGCATTCTATGGAGGGGATCTTGCACAGTATGCTACATAATATTTACACTTGTTTTGACATTTCTCTTGCTAAAAAATTTGATTGTTAAAGTACAAATACATGATGTATTTCCACTCTTAAGATGTATTCCTATAAACCTTTATATCTGTTCTATACTTTAAAAAAATCTAAGGCCCATAGATGAGTATAAACTCAGAACAAATATGAATAGATTGTAAATCAAGAATGGAAATATAGATCAAACATATTTTTACTCAAGTATTCTTCTTCTTCTTTTACTTTTATGTTGACATCAAAAGGGGGTGATTTCCTCTAAAACTATTTTGTTTTCAACGTTTTTCCTGTCTTTACTTGGAATAGCAGGGTTTTTTTACTCTCTAAGTCAATAGGAAGGATTGTTTTCTACTTGAGTGACTTTAGGAAAGATTTTGCCTGAAATATGCAGTTCTATAAGATTTTTTCATAATTAACTGAGCAGTCTCATTGTAGGCAAATAAATCAGTTTAGTGGATGAATACACAACTTTTGTACTTTATGTATTAATTCAAGATGATGGATCAGCAACCCTGCCATTCAAACTTAATCATGTACTAAGACATTTTAAAGGGATTCATTTTAATTAAAAACTGAAAGCAGTTTTTATTGTGGTGATTCTTTTGGAACACATTCTGGTCAATAAAGACATAATCTAGGGAATAAAATTTAAAAATAGAGAAAGATACCATCCAATGTAAGAGAGAATGAGATGTACAGAGGTGAAAATGTTTTAGTGTGATTCCATGAAATTTGTTAACAAGGCTGTAGAATACCACCTGACATCAATCTGTCATGCTCGGTGAACTGTAGGAAGTCTGATACACTCTAAAAAATGATGTGTTGGCTCAACTTTAAAAAAAATGTCTAAACAAATTCCACTCAGCACTTTAAGTTGCCTTTAGTTCAGCATAATTCCTGACATTTCCTCCATGCTGTTTCTGTTCCAGGGGGACTCAGGTGGCCCGCTTGTGTGCGCTGGCCAGGCCTTTGGAGTGGTGTCATGGGGACAAGGCTGCGCTGACGCTAATTTTCCTGGAGTCTACACAAGTGTGTCCAAACTCCGCAGTTGGATAGACAACATCATATTCAGCTACTACAGCAGATGTAAAGATAATTAGAGCTCAGTGTCATTGGTGACTTTCCTGTTTCATTGGTGCCTTTGTTGATTTATGAGGTCAGGGATATTTACACATTTTGAAAAATCGTCCTATTTAATGTTTTTATTTGTTCCTGAGGGCTAGAGGAGAAGACTCATGCCTATTGTGTATCTACTGTACAGCAAACTACAATATTGTGGACACTGCCAGTTAAAAATAAGCAAAACTGGTCAATTCATGGGATGGTACTTTATTCCAAATGTTCATGTATGACCTAGGCAGGAGTTTTTGAGAGGACTGCAATCTGCCCATCCTCCTATGACCTCTGACTTCAGCAAGACATTTTCATCTACACAACTGTTGCTCACTAGATATTTTCCCTTTTTGGACCGTAAACTCAGAGATGGTTGTGGGTGAAAATCCCAGTAAATCACCAGGTTCTGGAATCCCTTGAAACCTGAAACCAACAACCACAGTCTTCTTTCTTCTCGATTCTGAAGCTCAGTTTGAACTTCAGCAAGTTGTCTTCCCCACGCCCAGATGTCTAAATGCATTGAGTTGCTTTGTTGTGATTGGCTGATTAGATATTTGTGTTAAAAAGCAATTGAACAGGTGTACCTAATAAAGTGGGCATTGAGCACAGGACAAGTTTTGAGATAATTTTTAGATTTAGTGTGAGCTAAATCACCAGGGAGCCAACAGGTCGTCTTTAAGATGTGATTATTTAAAATATGTACACAAAGTTGGAAAGCATGAACAAAAATAAACACAAAATGTATTTATTGTGCATACTGTGCATGATATTACTTATTTTCTGTAGTCTTTGTAACATCTGGGGCCCAACAAGCTGATGTTATCTAATTAGTGGAGTTATTAGCCTCTTATAAACAGCTGACGGCTATTTATCTCACTGATACACAAGCTAACTCCTGCTTGTTGCAAATATTTGTTTCAAACAGTGTCGCCTTAAAAAGAGTGTTGCTTCTATGGTTGACAAGGCTTCACTGATGTCTACAGGTAGGTTTTGGAGAATTCCCATTTCCGCTACCTTACAGAGCTAACTGACAACTTGGAGCAACAGGTGGGCAGGGAGCGAACTACTCAGTGCTCCATCTAAGGCAGGTGTTCACAAACTTTTTAGCTTCTGATACATACAATTTCAATGACAAAGGCTGCCAAATCGGTGTTTGCTATGCAAACATTGCTAAAAGCTAAATAATAAAATTAAAACAAGAACAATTTAAAGGGATACTCCACCGGTAAGCTATTTTTTGTCTATTGTCATATTCCTCAGAGTTAGATAAGTGGGCAAAATTATGAAAAAGTGTAGTGGTTTTAACACAGTGGTATACCTTGAAACCAAGAACCATCCTGTGCCTGCTAAAGTCTGGTTCACATCAGGGTTTTAAAATTGTCAAGATTTTCAAAATTTGAGAGACCCCACACGGTGATAAATCATCACAAATATAGCGGTTTTGGTGTGATGTGCAGCCACATGGCAAAGACAACACACCACATGAACCAGTTTCACTCACAAACATTCCCGGGTCAGGCGGGAAATGTCTCAGGCCTGCCTCCCACACGGTAGTGAGGGAGACCAGGGTTTAATACCCAGCCCAAGCCATGTTTTGAAGTATCCGTGGGCAAGATCCTGATCCCCCAACTGCCTCCAGGACACCATCAACAAACTGGCTGCCCTCTGCTTCTCAGGGATAGGTCAAATGCAAAGAAAAAAGTCCACTTTGTTTTCCGTGGTATGTACCAATTCTTCTCTCCCTTAACATTGTCGGAAAGGGAGAATTGGTTAAAAAATCTGCATATTGTACCATGTGAACCAGGCTTAACCATATTCACAAAACCAAGATAAAGGTGCCATATCACAGTCATTCGAACTCATAGCTTTAAACGCTTCATCTAGTTTGTCTAAAAGGCAGGAAGAAAGTTGCTGCTACATCCTAAATCACACGTCATTTCTGAAAAACAAAACCAATATTTGAGAGTCAAATTATGGTTACAAAAAACCTTTTTAAACTTGAAAGAGAGTGATTAAAACATCTTCACTGCGTCTAAGCAAATGCTTTGAGCTAATCTCATCACTAATCATCTGGCTAACATGTTGATCTTGTCACTGTTTAGACCAAGAAAACTCAAAGTGCTACACAGACAATCCATTATTCACACACAGTTACACTCTGGTGGTGGTAATCTGAATCTGCAGCCACAGTCTGACAGAGGTGAGGCAGCCATTTTGCACCTCTGACCACCACCAACGTTCACACACAGCGAAGGTGGGTGAAGTGTCTTGCCCGAGGACACAATGACAAAGTGACTTTGCAGGAGCTGGGATTGAACCAGCAACCATCTGATTACAAGCCTGATCCTATAACCCGCCCTCCTGCCTGAGCCACTGATGTCTCAGCAATAAACAAACCTTATGGAATAAAATGTCTGCCTCTAGGAGTGGGTATGCTATTTTATGACAATCAGTGAAAACTGGTGTATGTGTGTGTGTATATACATATATATATATATATATATATATATATATATATATATATATATATATGTATATATACGCACACACACACACATATACACAAACATTTAAATATAAATACATTTAGGACTGTCAATTGATTTAAATTTTAATCATGATTAATCGCACGAGTATCCATAGTTAACACAATTAATCACTATTGCAAATTAATTGTAGGGTCTAAATGTACTCTAATAAATACTAGTACTTCATTTATGCAAATGTATGTTCTTTTTGAATTTAAAACTATTGCAAATACTGTCCAACACTTTAAACCAGTAAATCCATACCTCCATAAAAACAATTTATGCCAAAAGTAGACTTAAGTATATACTCCTCTTATGCAATGTAACTGTGTCTAAACTCAGGAGGAATTGGCTCACAAAGCATCTCCTTTGTGTGATTAAAACACAAAGGAGATGTGTACTTTCAGCATATCTTTTAAGCATTCAGTACCTTTTGAGGTACAGGTGTTTTTGGTACCTATTTGTAGTTATTTTCAGATTATTTCAATAATAATAATGTGCATACATTTGCATGAATTAAGTATATTTATGTGCTCATATGAACATTAGAAACATGAAAAATATCCTGTTACGATTCATTTAGAACCTGTGATTAATTAACAAGCCAATTATGAGGTTGATTGACAGACCTAATATGTATATATATATATACACACACACATATATGTATATAAATATATATTTATGTATACTTACATACAATTGTATTTACTATGACTTTGAAAGTGAAATAACATGAGTATCTTTAGTAGTGTTTTTGTATGTATGTGCATATGGATGGTTGAGGGAAATATCAGGTTATTTTGGGGGAGGGGCTTCTCTTTTGCTGAAGCTGAGCATGAATCTGTTTGCATGGTGATTTATTTATAAAGGTTTAGTGTTATGATGCAGAA
Source organism: Callopanchax toddi (assembly GCA_006937965.1). Taxonomy (NCBI): domain Eukaryota; kingdom Metazoa; phylum Chordata; class Actinopteri; order Cyprinodontiformes; family Nothobranchiidae; genus Callopanchax; species Callopanchax toddi. The sequence goes on from SSNR01000189.1 coordinate 250,536, forward strand.
GGCACCTTGAGGAGCAATGACTGTGGAGATTTATAAAATCCTGTGAATAAAAAGAGGTTGTGTGTATTTAAACAACAATATCAGCTGTGTGGGTTTTTTTGTTGTTAATAAATTACTTTTCATTATCCATTTAACCCTCCATGTGTCTCGTTTTTATGCACTTGCAATTAATAAATCTTTGTTTTTGACTTGAGAGCTGATTAAAAAAACAACTAAAACAACGAGGGAATTTAAGTATTTTCCTTCCTACAGATTTTATAATGCCATTTTTGGAAGAAAACTCGAGGAAACTCGAGTTTGAAAATGATAAGCTGCTCAAATCAACCTGACCCTATGTGCTGGAGTAATCCCCCGTTTGTTAAATCATGAATTAATTGTGATTAATCACATTATTTGTAAAGCTGAGTTCAGTTCCACCAGACCTGATCACTACCAGACCTGTAAAAATAAGAAACCACTTCAGTAGAGCCTGTCTGACAACATGAAGGATGCTAAAAGATCTCAAAAAGCAACACATCATGTCCTGTTCAGGCATTCAAGAACACAAAACTCCAGAACATCTAAATCCCTGCAGGCCTCACTTGGTTAATGGGTAAGAATAAGAAACATCATCCTAACAGTCAGACACGGTGGTGGTAGTGTGATGGTCTGGAGCTGCTTCAGGACCTGGACCACTGGAATTGATGGAATCCTGATTTCTGCTGACTAAATCCTGAATGAGAATGTCTGACCTTTGACCTTAAACAGGCCGTTCAGGTTGCAAAACTCTCTAAATTGACTGAATTCAAACAATTCTGTAATGAAGAGTAGGACCAGTTTACTCCAGACTGATGTGAGAGACTGGTTACTACACTAGTTATCACTAATGCTGGATTGTAGTTAGTGCTGCTGAGTGTTAACTACTAAGTTTAGGGGTCAATTACTTTTTCACATAAGACCAGGTTGGGTGGACTTTGTTCTCTTAATAACTAGACCATCATTTGAAAACTGCATTTTGTTTTTGATCTGTTTTCTTTTTTGATATTGAAATTTGTTAATCATAAACATTTAAGTGACCCAAAAACAGCATAAATATTAAAGGGTTCAGCACTCTAAGTAACAGGACTGGTCTTTCTAATTCCCATTAATCAGTTTGAGTAACTCCTGGTTGCTTGTCACTGGTTTCCTTTGAACAGCTGATGAATGATCTGAAAAAACTGGAATAATCATAAAATATGGATGGAGCCAGTCTCCCTCTGAGCAATCTGTGTAATGACTACCAGGAGTCGTTTGACTCTCTTCTCCTCCTCCTCCTCCCCCTCACGAAGCCACAGCGCCGGTCAGCTGGGATTCCCGTCCAACACGAACAGTCCCAGTTCAAATCAGAACATGCTGCATCACACCTGATAGGTGTTGGCCGCCACAACAGAATGAATAGTTGATGACCTACTTCAGAGGGAGCTCTGGTTTCAGCTCTCTTCTGTTTTATTGGGTGTGTCAGAATCCCAGCTGATTGATGGATTTCAGTGTCCTTTATTCCTCTGATTTTACAGGGTTGGTTACATGAGTGTTGGTTGTTTTTTTGTCCTTGTGTGGCTCTTATTTTATATCACTTGAAGTTCTGCATGCATTTCTGCATGCATTTCATCCTCATCCCGCGGCCTGGAAGAAAATGAGGCGCCGTTGTCTTTCATCAGCCATTTTGGAGCAGAGTGTGTTACTCTGACGAGAAGATGGCGATGGCGGCTCTGACACAATCTTCCGTTTCTGTCCAGTGTTGCTGGTGGGGATTATCTGTGGGCCTGGTGGCGTCTTGGTCACAGCAGCCAGCTGGACCTCCTGTGTTTCCTGGGACAGAGCAGGAAGCTGCGTTATGAACGACCCCTGAGTTTTAGCATCAGGCAAACTCATTATTACCTTTGTGATATTCTGAGGTGTCTTGACTGACTCAGACAGAGTGGTTTCCTTGTCTGCATTTAGGATTGTCATGGTCTTCAGTGTTGCCACAAATGTCTATCACACCAACTCTTGATCCAGTAAAAGGAGCAACGAAGTTCATGAGCTGTCTGTATTTCCATTTACTTTGCACAAAATCACCCTCCTTCTTTCTTTTGATCTCTATTCGGACTTCCTTCAGGTGTCTGTCTCTCAGGTTTTTCCATCTTCTTTTGCACAGCTCAGCTTCAAAAGGGAAGACATCAAAGTGTAAGCATTATTTAACACAAAAATATTTAGAAACACAGGTGAAATAATATAAATAATTCACATTATTGATCGAGAAATTCTTGCTGTTTGCTGCAAGCTAAATGAGAATCTTTATGGCATAATTTCAGCCAGGATGTGGTAAAAATAACTGAATGAACAAATATGGCTTTTAGTTTTGTAGAAATGCACCAGCTCTGGTTTCGAGTGCTGTTGCGGATTTCTAATTTTTGTTCAACTCTGACCTGCTAACTGTGATTTATCTCAAAGAAATGTAAATAATTGGATACAATTTTTAAAAAATCGGATTAACTTACAAATTATGAATTTGGAAGATCTGTTTCTGCTGTGAATCATTCCAAGGACTGATTTTTGTATTTCTACAGAAGGTATTTTTTAAAAACCCCACAATTATCATTAAGATTTTAAAATATATTCTGTTAAATAACTATGCAATAGGTCTACAGTATGTCTGCAGTACAAAAGGGAAGTCATCTCATTTACAGGTGCTGCCATGTTGAATTCTTGAAGCCAGAGGCTGCACACTCGGACTGTGGGGCTGAAAGTCCCCAGTTATGGTGTTTAAGTATCTAAACATATTAGAAAATAATTATATTTAAACATACAGCACCAAATTGAAAACTACATGAATCAAAAGTTAAAGTTGCAGCGTATTCATATTTTTTTTTATCAGAAAAATGTCCTGTTTGTTTACATGGAGGGGGAAGGGCTTAAAACTCATACTGGAACCAGCCACTAGGGTGTGCATGACCTGTGATGTCTTCAACCTCCATGTTAAATTAGTGTCTGGAAATTTTACTGTCAATAAGAAGAAATCTGAGGCTGCTGTTCTCTGGGGTGCAAGATTGGTTCACACAAAACCAGATATGAGTGATGACATCCGGGTATTCAAATGATCTAAAACTGACGGCAACAACTTAGGGACAAAGTTTTAAAAACTAGTGGTTTTTGCCTTCTAAAGGGAAGCATTTGATTTGATTTATTTACATAAATGAACCTGTCCTGTGCCTTTCTTTGTGGATTTCTCTGCACTTTCCTCTGACAGTCTAAATTGGCCTTTGATGTGTGTGATGTGTGCGTGCGTGCGTGCGTGCGTGCGTGTGTGTGTGTGTGTGTGTGTGTGTGTGTGTGTGTGTGCATGGTTTTATTTGTCTACCCTCCCTGTGTCTTGTCCAGTGCTAGCAGATTGTCCCAGCTCTCTGTGACCCTGAACAAAACCAAGCAGGTAAATAAAACGAATAGAGAAAACTTTTATTACAACAATGAAAACTGCTGATTCATTATTAGTTCGATACTCAGTCAAATCAGTTGGTTCTGCAGACAAATTCTGTACATCACAATACAAGTGGCGTTTGTGTATACGATTAGGAGTCAGCAGGTGAATTGAGGGTTTCTGAGCAAGATGTCAAACCAGATGAGACACTCAAATCTCTGACTCCACTGTCCACTTAAACTATAAAGATGAGGGAGACTCTTCTTTTACGTTTTGGACAGATACAAAAACCTCATTAAACGAGGAGGAGGTCTGAGGCTCTAGCTGTCCCAGCACAGCTCTGAATCTGACCCCCAGACAGTTTAAAGACAATCACATCTTCAGGAATGTGATGGAAGCGTCTCACATGTACAGGAACACAAAGACCCTAACGACCCTCTGGAGGGAGGATCGATGGAGTGATTTGTAAACATTAATGTAACTCAATAGTCTTTAAAGCTACTGCTTGAACTGGGAAAGCTTCTCAGATGAGAAAAAAGACATATTTAAGAAAATGTGTATTTTTTCAGAATCTAAGATTCACAATCTTTTGTATATACAGCATAAAAAATCAAAAAGCAACAATAAATATACATTTTTTTAATATGCAATAAAAATAATGACATGTTTTTCATTGATCACAGATTCAAAAAGCTAAACAAACATCACAACACAACCATGAGTGAGTGGAATGTGTGACAGGGATTTTAAATGCCATCATTCAGCCACCAGGGGGCGTGTGATCATTAAAACATGAGGACAAAGAAAACAATCAAGTGAAGGCCTGCTGGCGCTTCCTCCTCTCAGACTATAATAAGCCCTTCCACTGAAGAGTTTTGTGTGCACAAAGAATTTTTTCATCATCAGTCTCAACTGAAACACATGAACGTGTTTTTGTGCTTCTGATGATCCGCCGTTAACGGGAAACCGGGAAGCAAACAGGACAGAGAAAGGACAGCGTTAGTAGTCTGTATCAGCATGGAGCAGAATCATGGAAATCTGACAAGTGTTTGAGTTAAGAAGGATGTCAGGAAGCTTCAAGGCACGACGGTGGCCGAGATAAAAACGTGACCAGATTATTGTGCATCAAAGAGCCACTCAGCAACAAACTCTCTCTGCTTACCCCGCTCCATCCTCTTTTTGTCTTCTGACCCTGCAGAGATGCAGGCACTTTATTAAATATACTTTTTTACAATCCCTCTTCTTAATTCTTTTTCATGCCACCAGCCAGGAGGCACTCTAATGAAACTGGGGCAACAAGCATGTGTAAAATATGTAGAAGATGGAATAATTGGCTCAGAGGCAAAGCCTGAATCAGGATTTATCTTTACGTCTTTGAAAGGATTATCCTCATCCAAATCTACAAATTATTTTGGCTAAAAAGAGAATGGTCTATGTTTCTGCTCTTCATAGTGGAAGCATCCAACTGACTACAGAAACCAAAAATAGATGCTGGTCTTACAGAGAAGATATTCAGAGGATAATGAGTGGGCTGATGGCTGAATCAGACGCTCCAGTTCAGACTACAGCTCTGTGTAAGAAGTATTGACTAAATATTTCCTCTGGTTTTGATTTGTGTCAACTAAAGGTTTCAGATAAGAAAATAAATATCAGACTGAGATTACCTGAGAAAATTCATGATGCAGTTTTAAACTGATGGCTTCTTTTTATTAATGGATCAAAGCTATCCAAACCAGCCTGATTCTATGTGTAAAGGTTAAAAACACTAAATCTCATAACTGGCTTTAACACCCTCACTCCAGTATTTATTATGACCAGTATTGAGTCTCTGACATCACTTCGGAGGAATTTAGTCCCACTATTCTTTATGAAATTGTTTGCAATCAGGATTATTGGAGGGTTTTCCAGCATGAATGACCTGGTTAAGGTCAAAGGTCAGATATTCAGGATTTTCTGCAGAATTTATGGTTCAGCAAGTGGTCCAGGTCCTGAAGCAGCAAATCAGCCCCAGACGATCACACTACCACCACCACGTCTGACTGTTGGGTTGACGATGTTTTGTTTTTGTAATCCAGTGTTAGTTTTACCTTTAATGGAACGGGACACACACCTTCCAGTTAGAACAGGACACACACCTTCCAGTTAGAACGGGACACACACCTTCCAGTTAGAACAGGACACACACCTTCCAGTTAGAACGGGACACACACCTTCCAGTTAGAACAGGACACACACCTTCCAGTTAGAACAGGACACACACCTTCCAGAACATTGACAGAGATTATTTTTCTAGAAGTCTTGGGCAGCATCAAGATGTAAATATCAGATGAACCTTTGTGTTCCTTTTGGTCAGCAGAGGTTCAGGGCTTGGAATTCATACTAAATCAGAATTTTTTCACATAATTTTTCAAGATGGTTTTCCTAAATTTGATGCTTCAGTGATTTTTTTTTCCATCTTTGAAAGCAAGAAAATTGCAGCATCTAACTGAAACAGTTAAAGGAACATCTAGTTTGGGTGATGATTTATTGTCCATTTGACCTAAATGATGAGAGATCATTCTAATTTGAGCAGGAGTGTAGCCAGAAGAAGCTAAACGTTTCATCCATCTGTAGGGTAATATTTCTGCAATGATAAAAAGGTCACAAAGACAAAAAAAAAAAACTGCTCAAAACTATGAAAAGGAGAACAAAAAAAAGTTTTTCTGAACAGAGAACAGTGTGAACGATCTTCATTCAGGGTCAGACACAGAGACTGCTGTTACTGCCAGCAAACATCCCTCTGACAAAATGAAACACTTCGATCCGTGTGCTGGTCTTAGACCAGACGCTCGTTTTCAGCTCACTCAGCGCTCCTTTTGTCATGAATAAAACTCCGTGTGAATGTTCTGGGATGTGTAACCAACACTTCTGGTTGAGATCAGCAGCCAGAAGGACTAAAGAATAAATGTTCTGAAACTGTAGCCATTTTATTTAATTTACACCCAGTCCGTACCTTTTATTCTGTTTCAGCACATTTGGACTAAAGCAGATTACAACAGTATTGAGTCTTTGGAGAGCATTCGGAGGGGGAGCTGAACCAGCAATATTCCACGAGCTTCATATATCAACACTACAGAGGAGCGGGCCCATCAGACAGCTTCTCAAATTAAACACACAGAGAGCAGCATGAGGTTGGATGCTTGGGGATAAATTAGGTTGTCTGTGGTCACTCTGGGTCACAATCTGTGTGTTAGCAGGAGCAGACTTCCATCTCTCCTGGCTGTGACGAAGTACACGTAAGGACAAACCTCAGAGGAGATGCATTCAGAGCTGGAACAAAGCACCATGAAAGGACATGACAGATTCACAGACGCTCCCCAAGGCCGCTACAGTTTCCCCACTTAATGACAATATTCCAGCTGCTAGGAGAAAAGCGCTGGCATGCTGACACTCACTACACCAGATTAAATCAACCCTCGCCTGTTTCTGAGAGGAGAAGCAGTGTGCACACAGATCTGCTGTGTTTTAAAGCTTTGATCAAAGCATTAAAACAAAAAGAATGGATAAAAGAGATCAAATGAAAAGCTGCAGAGGATTGCCACTCAGATCTGCAGCTTTATTATCTGTTTTATCTGACGCTTTAAAGAAAGATTCACTTTATTGTTTTGCTGCTGCTACTCTCAGCGCTCTGATTGTTTTATTTCCATCCGTCCTGGGTCAGTCAGTTACTTTCAATAACATTTACCAACACCTTACAAAAATATTCACTTTCTGTAGGATTTTACATTAAAACCAATCATTTAATTAATCTGAGGTATCCGGTCACTTCATGTACAAATGTTACATTAATGAAAGAGTGGTTTATGAAAATCACTGATTCTTCTCTAAGTGAATTATAATGTGTGCAATTTAAAAACAAGCTGTTTTTTTTATAACTGAGAAGAATTGAGTAAATAAGGAAACATACTTTCTACTATTTTATTGATTCAAATGTAACCTGATGCTTTTCTCTACATGCTGACAAATATGAATGAGTTAGACATGAGCCCTGTCCCAATATCCACACTGCAACCTACTGTCCTCCATGAAGTGCACTTGGTAGAAGTACACGTAAGGGTTTGAGTGCATAGTAAACAAGAGCGCAATTAATTGCAGCATTGGGACCGTGATGATTGCATCATCGACCTGCACCCTGGTGACGTGTCTTCAAAACTTTGTCGACTTGACGTCGACTTCAAAATGGCGCAGCCGGTCGCTATTTGTACTGTTTTGCAGCTAAAAATGATTTTGAAACAGCAACAAGTAGCCATTTTGAGGAAAAACAAAGCAGAGAAACCGGAGGAGACATTTGTTCTGAAGGGGCACTTGAGCCGTTCTGCTACCTTCTCGTGAGATTCGAATGCAGCAATGGATTATGGATAATACCCTTGGTCAAAGTCCACACTGATGCGGACATTGGCGGACTGCATAGCGAGGGTGGAAAAGGGGGCGGGGACAAAGACTCCAGGATTCTCCAGTTTATCGGGACATCTCTGCAGGAACGTGCAAATGAGGGGCACAAGGGTGAAAGTGCGAGTATTGGGACAGGGCCATGGTGTTCTATCAGTTATTGGATCACACACCAGAGACATCACTCAAAGTGGGCGGAGTCTCTAGTAACAGGAAGAGTTCCTATGACTGGAGTAATCAGATCAGGAGAGATGCTCCTACAGATTGGTGAAAAACTAAATTTCAGGTTAAAAAAAAAATCTTGCTTAATAAAGTCACATTAATGCATTAGAATATGACCTGTTTGTAAACGGTTTTGTGTCTGTTTTAATTTCTTTAGAACAGGACATGATGTGTTGCTTTTTGAGATCCTTTAGCCTTTTTCATGCTGTCAGACAGGTTCTTCTGAAGTGATTTTTTTATTCTACAGGTCTAATCAGGTCTGGGTGTGGCTGATGGAACTGGACTCATCATTTCATATATTGTCATGAATTATTCATGTTCTTCACCTCATCTTCTTTACTAATCAAGCACAGCTGGGCTCATGTGGTCACTGCTACCTGTGCCTGCCTCATGCAGCAGCACTACTCCTCAGAACAATTGCCAGACTTTCTGAATCCCCGCAACAGCAATCCAGCATTTCATTGTTTCTGAGTTTCTCACAGTTACAAACCTTGCCTGGCTCTGACCAAGCCTCCCTCATAGTCATCAGTACAGTACTAAATCTTGAAGTTGATATTTTGAATTGATCTTAGCCAGTTTAAAGGGTACTGGAGTTTAGGTGACATAAAAAACAGCTGAAAGACAAGATATGAATAAAATGATCGCACAGGAAACGTGGTCTGTTTTCCTCCAATACCCATTAGCGAAAACTAGTGGATCAACCAAAGAGGCACAGTCTCCACATGCCACCTACTGGTGAAACATTGTTACTGCATCTGCCATAACAAAACCCCTGTTAAAGGGACTGTCTAGAGTTTTGTCAGACGGCACCATCTAGAGGCAGAAAAATGTATTGCTGCTTAAACTGTCCCGCCTATTTTCAAGAGTACCTGGCTGCAGACACAAGATGGTGGACAAAGATGGCGGACAGCAACCTCTGTATACCATACCGGAATTGGTTAGGGTTAGGGTTAGGTTAGGGGGAGGTTGTTGACCTTGCTTGAAATCCCCACAGCCAATCTAGAAAAAGGATATTCGCTTCCGGTACGGAGAAATACGTCATTTCTGGTAGAGAGCTTCCGGTACGGTAGTATGAGAGTGGCTGTCCGCCATCTTTGTCCGCCATCTTGTGTCTGCAGCCAGGTGCCTCTCCCTATTTTTATGTTTACAGCTGGATTATGGGTTCATGGATGTGCACCTCTAACCAACCAACAGAGCTAAAACACATTATTTTACAACGATCATTCTCCCGTTAGGCTGTTTATTCATATATATTTATTTTAAAGACTTACTCGTCCATAAGAAATGTCGCCAGCAATGCATCAGTCTTGGTAATTCCACAAACACTCGTGCACACTCTGTCATGACTCATGTCTGATAGGTGGAGGTCTAATGCTATTGCCTAATGCTGACCTGTGCTCAGTTCTATATGCATGAGGCGCTACAGGACAGGGGGCTTAGTAACCCCCCCCCCCAAAAAAAAAAAAGATGTATTGCCTTATAGAAAAGGGTCAGATTATCAATAATAATAATGCATCAGTTTTATATAGCGCTTTTCTAGGTCACTCAAAGACACTTTACAGAGTTGCATCATTCATTCACACAGTCATTCTCACTGGTGGTGGTAAACTACGACTAACGTCTGTAGCCACAGCTGCCCTGGGGCAGACTGACAGAGGCGAGGCTGCCATTCTGCGCCATTGGCCCTTCTGACCACCACCAACATTCACACACAGTCACACTCACAGAGGCAAGTTGGGTGAAGTGTCTTGCCCAAGGACACAATGACAATCTAACCCAGCCAGAGCTGGGGATTGAACTGGTGACCCTCTGGTTACCAGACTGGCCACTCTCCCAACTGAGCTAATGCCGCCCCTAAAAAAAAATCACAAAAGTCCTGAAAGAGGTAAAACTCTGAATACCAGCTTTCATTGTGACTGAATCACATTTTTCAGAAAACAAAATACATTCTCATATAAAGCTCATAAGCATTTAAAGGAATACATATTACACATTATGTAGTGATCACTGCCTTGACACCTAGATTATTATTTATTTGAAGAATTTTAAAATTCTGACCTAGGCCAGTCCCACCAAAGAGGAGAAACGTGAGCCGTACTCCTGGTGGTTCCCTGTCTTCTGTCCCAGCCAGCCAGCTGAGGAGGAACCCATGCAGTTAGGACGGAGCATGAGAGGCAGAGGAGGCTGAGTAAGGGACTTCACTTCTACTGTGGAGGTGAAGCACATATTACTAAGATCATCCAGTAAAAGACCAACCTCAGCAGAAAATATGTTTCCTCTCCATTTTAACGATAACATTTTTTTGGTGTTGTTATGGAGATTTAATACTGTTGTCAGAAAACCGTGACTCAATAAAGAATTTCTCGTTATAGCCGTACTTGATTTATAATCCAGTCTTGCATAAATGACACATATTGCACAAACCTGCGCTCCTTCACATGCTTGGGTGAAGCTGTGAGGAAACTGAACAGAGGAAATAACCACTGTCTGAATGAGCAACAGCCAAGCAGACGGAGAAAACCTTTAATATTACACATCTCATGTCTGATAGGAGCTTGAGTGAAGTCCCCTTCAGAAACCCGGTGAACACACCAACAGCCTTCACAGATGGTGGTTTAAGTGCAGGGATGTCAGCCTCTGTAGAGAAGGCTTGTTAATCCTAATTAGCTTCCTTCTTTAATGAAGCCATTAGTCCTGTTGGGTTGCCAGAGGCCTGCTGGGCCACGCTGCTGCTGCCACAGATGCTCCTGTTTTCTGTTTCCTCTTTACAAGTGGTGTATTTTAGATAATGGACTTCTCACTTTAACTAATAAATACTAATAATTTAAAACAACAGTTACAGATTATATATATGCTCACTTTTATTCCAGTCGAGCCTCATGCCATCAGGCTTTATTATACACAAAGCATCTTTTTAAAATGGCTACTAAATGATTGTTGAATGAGGCGACACCTCTTCCTCTTCAAGCTGCAGGATGCTGCGTGACAGCGAGCCTGAAGGATGAATACTTAATAATGCATGGAGAAGTCCAAAGCTAATGAATGAAAGGCTGCCTTGGCAGTCGATGTGTCCATACTGCATGAAAGTCATGAATACATTATTTGGCAATCAAATATCATTATGAGGTCACCCGGAGATGCAATGAAGTCAGAAGTTATTTACTTTTCTTTATGTAATCATGTCATTCATGGTGCTTTAATGTACATAAGGATACTTGTTTGTCAAAAAATTCTAATCTTTACAAGAGCTGAATGTTAGAAAAACTCAACACAGACACCAACAGGGAGAGGTTTGTAATAATGCAGGGCGTAAAAACAAAAAGAGCAAGCAAATAAAAATCTTGAAATGGAAAAGGTTAAGGTTTTGTGTTTTATTGACCATGCCTTTTGCAGTTTATTTGAATATATTGGTAAATAGGACAACCTTTACTAAAACCAAACCTGTGAGAGCCAATAATGAAACTAGACTCATGCGTTACTAAATATTCTGACCTGCATCCTGTTCTTGTTGTTGATTAAGAAATAAAACTTCTTTCAATATAAAACTAGAAAAAATTCAACCCATCAGTCTGGGGAATTGAAGACATTCAAGGTAAATATATCTGACAATTTAATAGCCTCAGAACTACAGATTTACAAACCTTTTTACTTTATTTTATTCAATAAAAAATTAATAAAACAATGTAAAAAATTTTTTTTCTGCATTCATAAATGTAGATGTTCTAATGTTTGTGGCCCACTCATATGGGATAAAAATGGTGCCAAAGGGATCAACCGTAAAACAACCAAAAGGAACATTTCAGATGCAAAACTGTGAAATAAAAAAAGCAAAAAATTACTAAAAAAAACAAACAAACAAAAACAATTTCATAAGGTCTAGCTGTTTGCCATATATATGGAGCCACTAATCAACACCCTCATAGCCAATGAGGTTGAAGCACTGGAAAGTCCCTCCCAGTGAGACTTTTTTTCAAAAACAAAAGCAAAAACTTGGAGCAGAAGCAGAACCGAGGCACAATCAAAACGTGCCCCTCAGAATAAAATCCTAAATGGTTTGAATGAAGCAGAATTAGGTCAGAACCAAAAAAGTGTGTCAAATAAATAAAACATTAATTGTGAAGAAGTTCACATAAGTTTTTAGGTTTCGAAAAAGAAATATTTAAATATGAATTAATTTATTTTGTTTTTGAATTTCACACATGTGCTTCTGAAAAGTTATTTTTGGTTGCTTTATTTTGATATACATTGTGTGTGACTGTAATTTTTGGTTGATCCTTTTGGCACAAATCTTATCCCATACACTAGTACATTCAACTTTATTTCAGTCCACATAGCAAGAATTTTGCAAGCTTTAGGAAAATAAAAAACAATACCGTTGGGTCAGACCTTTTTGGCTCTTTGTGCATTTGGCTGTAATTTCCAGCTCTTTATATTTAATGTACAGTGTTAAAAAGGCTAAAAGTTTGTCTGTTAGCATGAACTCATTAACTACTTGATGGATGTTAATGAAACTTTCAGGAAGTCTTCATTGTGTGAGATGGTAAATAACATTATTTTCATTATCTGTTCAAAATGACTATAACTCCCATCATTTCCCAGCATGAGATGATCTTAGTGTAAAACTTGAATGCTATAGGCCTTTATTTATTGATGCCTTTTTGTTTTGTGTATCATTAAAATTCACTTTTTACTCTCACAAAAATAAACCCCCAGAGAGATGCACTCCTTTATTCAGCCGTTCAAACCGGATCACACTAAACCCAGTCTGACAGGTCTGCCTCAGACATCAGGACGCAGGTTTCTTGTGGAGTATCATGACCTCACTTGTAATCCTGGAAGTTTGTTCTCCTTTTTCTTTGGCGATCACTCTGCGGAGCTCTTTATGTTCAGACGGCGCGCTCCAATATTCAATCAGTCTCTCTTACTCTGTATTGATTGGCGCCCCTCCCTCCTTCTCAGGAGTAATCAGCGGCCGGCAGCGAAGGAGGGATGACAGAGGGTCTTCCATTCTGCATACGGATGAGATGTAATCTGTCTGCTGTCTCCAGCTGGAAGCACAGGAGTGGAAATGACTCGTTCTGTACAATCTTTGTCCTCTCCTGGACAAGGTTACCATGACAGAACCTCACACACCCAGTCGAGGAACTCTGGACTGGTGAGGGTCTATGTGACCTCTTGCTGTCCCGTTTTCATGCTCAGCTCCATTTTCTCAATGTCGGAGATCATTTCTTAAAAGCTTCTATTTGCACACTCACTCTTGACATCTGAATTCTACAGAGAGATTTGGACAGCCTACAGTCAGATTAGTAATCTGCAGAGAGTTGAGTGATGAAAGGAGCTCAGATGAAACACTGGGTCATGCTCTCTGACGCAGGATCAAATGTATTTCTATACAGCTTCACCCAAAAACTTGTTAAAGTTGCTCTTTGGAGAGACAGTCTGCACACCTGGGCTGTTTGCCAAGTACATTTAGGAGTCTGTCTGAAAGATTCAACGTAAAAAGGTCCAATTCAGAGAACAGCTGCCAGTCACTGTCAAATCACCCCTGGCTTCAGAGTGCACCACCGCTGGAGATGTTCTGTCCGTTTCCTGCCCAGATTTAGATAGATGTGTGATTATGGACTGGTCAAAGGCAGCATCAGTTTTACAGAAGATTTTCAGGGCTAATGAATGCTAATAGCCTCTCTTGGCACCATTTTCCTACATATGTCCAGGAGAGCTGAAGGCACACAAGACTTCATGATTTTCACACATTATTACCTGAGTCAACACGTCCCCGTCTAATTAAAACATTCCAGTTTCTGTTTGAGCTCCTAAACACAGTGAAGGCCTACTTCCTCTGTGCAATACAACATGCATACTATAATACCGAGACGTAGAATAATGATGCTGCCATCAGCGTTTTTGTCTAGAGACATGTTTTGTTAAAATACAAGAAATGTTACATATTGCCATCCAAACACATGCTTCATGGCTTGCTTGAAAGATTCGTTCGACTCTGATGTGATTGGACAGTTTGTCTAATCCTCTCACATCGCCTCCTCACTCTTATATTTTTCCTCCCACAGTCTCTATTAGCGCTCCAAATGTTGTGTTTCCTGCCATCTGACAGTGACGTGCGATGCAAGCGAGACATAACTGTCCCTTCTGCTCTGTCATGGTTTAATTTAGCACACTTAGCCTGCATGATTCTGATCTTCCACAGTCTGAACTAAAATAGGACTTCAGTAAATTATCACCAAGATGTGAGTGTGGTTGCTTGTTATACTCAGGTAATTACTGAATTTGATTGATAAATAAATAGATTGTAAACCATTTCCTGACACATCTTCATTAGGAACAGTAGAACACTAATATAGAGCAAATATCATTTAATTAATTTTTAAGCAATCAAGAATATAATAAAAGCACAAACAGCCTCAACAATTATTTCACAGATCCTCTGTCCTGCCCTGTTTTGTGAAAACCCTATACAATATATATAACTATACTATGTTAGAACATTGTTAAGAGGCATGAAAAAAATGTTTTAAGCTACATTGTTTACCAAATTACAGAGTGCAGCTTTAAACTTGTAATAATCAACAGGATGGGTCCTCCTGTCTCCCTTTGTACCATTGCTACATCAAATGGTTGCAGAGGTGGGATTTATCTTGTGGCTCTGTTCCTGAGATTCTTTGAGTGATTGCAGATTCATTTTCTTACCTGTTTGTTCCCGTTTCAGGGTGGCTGAGAGCTGGTGTTTATTTTTAGAGGTTACTATAGGTGAAAGGCAGGATTTTAACCTGGACAGGTCACCAGTCCATCACAAGAGCTGAATGAGAAAACAGTCACATATAATGACAATTAAGAATGGATGTTTTTGGTCTGTGGGAATAGACCTACACACGCATAGGGAGGAAATATACAAACGTCCTGCAGAAAGATCCTAGACAGGAAGTTAATCTGGAAATGGTATAGGGCACTACCAACTGTGACACCATGCAGACTCTCGATGCCATCCACTTTAAAAAAAATCTCTCTTAAATATAGTTGGACTATTCCACTGTTGTTTTTAATCACAAAGGTCTCATACAGTTTTTTCTAACACACTCAGATTCTCGTTTCAACAGAAACTCATCAGTAAACATGGCAAAGAAGACCTTAACATTTTGTTTCTGTGCAGTAGTCACCATTTTGGATTTGTTTTCACCAAACATTTTTGTATTTCCACTGATTTACTTGTGTTTTTCACTCTGATGTGGCTGTGTGACGATTATATTACACTCTGCTGGTATTTTTCAAACTGAAGTGTAATAATCTCTCAGAAGTATCTTAAGAAACTCGCAACCATTAATCTTTTTCTAATAAAACTCAGAATAGCAGTGGTGTAACTTGTAAAATAAAATGCAATACCCTTGACTTAAGTTGCTGCAAATCACAAACTCGGATAAATAACCGTAGGAGGAGTTTCCTCCTCTAAAGGTTCAGGGAACAACTATTTTACTTTTGACAGATTCAAACAGTCTTCTCATAAGAAGAGTTAGTGCCAGTAGCCTCTGATTGGAGGTTTTTTTTTTTTTTTTTTTTG
>SSNR01000189.1:266246-286100 GCA_006937965.1 Callopanchax toddi
GCGATTTCCTCTGAACATAAAGTAATGGCTCTGTTTGATGGCAGCCCTAAGTTAGGAGACATGATCAAAGTGCTCCACTTTCTGCTAATCCTCTTAGTGCAAACTTAATAAAACACAGAGATAACATAAAAAGGAGGATGAATATAGCAGATTTTCATTAAGTCTTTACATTTTAAGGAATGAAACCAAACCTGTTTTTCATGACAGCATCCTGATAAGATCCCTGAAATGTTTGTGAATCCTGGAAGACGTTTCCTCTAAACTGTGAAAAGGGATAAAGAGATCTTCCTCATCCACCGTGGTAATTGTCTGTCATGGAAACAGTGCTGTTATTAGTTATTATTATCCTGTCAGTCAGAGCTCATTATTCTCTACTTTCCTGCACCTCGGAGCTTTTCAGGCTGTCTCAGTCTGACACTTTTCTTTGTACCAACGTCTCAGGCTCTTTCTGCAAATGTTTTCCATTCATTCTAAGTGAACTAATTACAGTTGAGCAGATTTCTTTTTGTCTCAGCGTTTTTGTGTTATGTAACTGATGAGTTCCAACATGTGGGCGGTACAGACAACCTGCTGATTGACTGCACCTGCAGCGCTGCTCCTAAACCCCAGCGGCCCTGCTCGCTCACTAACATGCTTCACCATAAAGGGACAGCTCAGAGCTTCTGAAGTGGGTTCTGTGAAAACGTTAGGAGCAATTAATATCTGTTGTAGATAGCTGCTTGAGTGACCTCAGTTTAGAGAAATAGAGATTAGCTCTGACTGAACAGATGAGCTGAAACTTCTCTGAAAAGGACTGATGATGGGTTTTTTTCCGGTCCTAAAACAACTCTCCCCCTCTGCAAACGGTAGTGTTGTAATTTGTGCATGTGTTGCACAGTGGGAAATTGTTGTTTTTGTTTTTGCATGTGCATGCTTTGATTATTTGTATTGATTATCTGTATTTTTCTGCATGATTTGTATTTTGCATGATTATATTTTCCCCTGTAAACCCCTCTGAAAACTGTCATGACCCTGACCTGGCTGCAAAAAGTGAGGGGCGGAGTATCCAGCTGCCAAGGCACAGGTGAAACTCTTTGGCTGATTAACAATCAGTTAAAGGGGAGTCGAGCTGTGGATCGGAGAGAGGCTTGACAGCAGAGCAACGGCCCAGACACACATCTTCCTCCAGAACCACGGGGTCCAGAAAGACGCTGCATCTACCAGGAGTGAGATTCCTGAGGGCGGACAGAGTTCAGCGGACGATGAGGGCAGAGGAGGGACCTCTGCCCGCGCTTGTAAGTGCAGTTTCTGTACTCCTTGTGAAAAGGATTTACAATCGCCCCGTGCTGTGGGTCCCAGATACTGGCATGTCCGTCTGGTTGCAGCTTTCCCCGCCCCCGAAGACGGTGTGACACGGCGTGAGGGAGCAGACTGTCTGGAGGCCGGGATGGACTAGTGACGTGTGACGGGGAGCGCGCCCGGAGGAAAACACTGCAGAGAAGGAGATTAATGGTGCCCAATAAGGGGTGGCCCCTGCTCGGGTGAATAAGACTCTTGGGACAGTTTTGTTTATCCTGGTTTTATTATGACTTTTTTTTTTTAGTTAGTTTTTAATTTAATTTATATTCTTATCTGGTTTTATCCAGTTATTGTGACAGAGGTGGAAATAAACCCTCTGTTGATTCAACCTGCATGTGTTTGTGTGTTTTGGGTTTTGAGTAATTGCTCCCCCTTGGTTAGGAGTCTTGGGTCTTCTGACCAGCCGGTCACACATGACTACAGTCAATCTGACTAGGGATGGGTACCATACGGTACTTTTTTAAAGAACCGATCGAATTTCGTGGTACCGAACTTGGACTTTGGAATTTGAATAAGAATTAGGATATTCTTCTCAAATTAAAAACCATGTAGCCTGCTAGATACCTGAAAATGAAAGGCTGGTTATGTTCTCACAGTTGCTCACTGACTTTGCTGCATTTATCATCATGAGCTTAAAGTTTGCATCATAACTTCTCCTTACTTGTTGGTTTATTTACCCAACTTTTGCACTAGTTTCACCAAACTGAAGCCAAACATCCACCTACAGCAGGTAAGATATTTATTGTTCCACAGACCTCACTTCAAAAGATCTGAACCATCACATAAACAAAACAGTTATTCTATACAGGAGAAATGGACTGTAGAAAACTTAACGAGTGTGAGGCTGGAGTGTAGCGAACATTTGTGCAGATACATTTCCTGCACTTGTCATCTTGACTCCATAAACGTCAGGAGCTTTTAACAAGCAGCCGCGCTCTCCCAGGTGCGTGCAGCCGGACCTGTCAGGATCCAACTCTGGAGCGTTTCATCTCCATTTGGACCTAAACTCTCCTAAAAGGACGGGGGAAACAAATGGCCCCAATTTTAGATCTAATGGATTTTAGCTCTGACTGGTTGTGAAGCCTCACAGAATGTCAGCTGAATCATGGAATAACTTAACTTAAATATAGTACCGGGTGTCTATTAGGGCTAATGCTTTATCCTTAACTCCCAGAGACCAAATCAAAGAGCTGATTCCAGTAGAGAGGAAGTGCAGTGATGTGAGTATATACGAAAGTATTTACCCCTTTAAAGATTTCTTTTGTTTGTGCTTTTTAGACACTTAAGACACTTTGTGACTAAATTGCATAAAGAAAATTTCTACAGATTTGAAAACATAACCTGAAGATGAAACAAATTGACGTCTTGCAGCCGGTTGCAGTGTTAGCCACGCCCCCTCAATGTACACAAATTGGACATTGTTCTGACCAAAAAAATAAGAATACATCCTGAAGGAGATGACCAATTTAAAAAGACTGAGTTGGAGATCGACAGCTCCTAGAGTCAGAGTAACACAGACAAATCCAAAGTGGTGCTTTAGCAGGGGAGTATTTAATCATTTTGATGCAACCTGGTACTTTTACTGATTTTACATATCTGACCTGACATGTGAATTAAGTTGTAAAACATCTGGATTTTACCTGACCCCATTTCTGGTAAGAAAACGTTGCTTTGGCACAAACAAAAAAGACTTTTACACGAAATAATGCTGAAACCTAACAGAACTTTGTTCTCCTAGACTCATTTTCAGATTACAAGAACCTCCATCAACCTCAGAACATTTTTCCAGGTCTTGACTCCTGTTGATTTGTAGCTCTAATCTTGCTGCTGCATGTTCAAGCATTCACTTTTCTAACACATTTACCTGGAACAGATAATTTGATGTTTAAAAACACGGTCAATCTGTGGCGTCTCTGCATTAGGGGCCAGTGGGGCCGGGTCCCACCAGATGTCACTGTGGAGCTCAGATTATCAATGGAAAAGATTCGTTCATTTTAGAGGAATCTTGTATAAAACTAATTTTGTTACCAAGAAGAATCCTCTTGATATTCCGGAGGTTGGAGCCTGCTCGTTCAGCGTTTGTTTAAAGAATGACTCAGCGGGCAGCCTTGTCACGGCCCTATTAGATCGTCCAATTAGAATATTGTAATATCACACGTGACGTTACGTTTACATTCTGTGGGATAGCAATGTTCCGCCATCTTGGTTATCTTATTGGCTACTAAGATTTTTTTTTTAAACTGAAGTAGGCTTTTTAAAGATTTGCCTCTTGTCAAGAAATAAACAACACTATTGAATGATTCTTTATTTGTAATTTCATGTATAAAAAGGCTGTATTCTTGAATAACATTTATATAAAATTGCGTTTCTAGTGTGAAGGCTTGTTGCTCTTTATGCGTCTCATTTAATAATAATCAGTCAGGTTGTGCCCCACATAACTTGTTATGCCAGAAACGCCACTGCCATAAATGTATGGAAGCAAGACTTTCAGCCCCTTTAGGGCCAAGACCCTGGTTCTAAAAACACATCATGTCAAAATCTGTAAATGCTGTTTTTAGCTTCACATAGAGCAACAGAAGAAGGTGGAGATGCTACGTCTCTCTATGCTGTGTGTCAATAGTTTTGAGTCATAAAAAAGTTCACATGTACCAATTCAGTGGGATTAAGAGTGAAAATGTGAGTATTTTGGTGCAGTTTTACACACAGTGAGATACTGGCCATGTATTGGCCATGTATATCACAGTCCCAAAGACACGTTATGATGTCTCAGTAATTACGTTAAGCTGAGGAAATAAAAAAGCCCAAAAGGTTTTAGATTGTTACTCCTTCCCCATCTGGATGCTTTAATATCTGTGTTGGTCCGGTGTTTGTTTGGGTGCATGTGTGTGTGTGTGTGTGTGTGTGTGTGTGTGTGTGTATATATATATATATATATATATATATATTATGTGGGAGTAGAAAATTGCAAACCATTCTTCTTT
This sequence comes from Callopanchax toddi, assembly GCA_006937965.1. Classification (NCBI taxonomy): domain Eukaryota; kingdom Metazoa; phylum Chordata; class Actinopteri; order Cyprinodontiformes; family Nothobranchiidae; genus Callopanchax; species Callopanchax toddi. The sequence goes on from SSNR01000189.1 coordinate 270,566, forward strand.
CCCGCCCTCAACATTAATGTCTCACTTGGGCAGCTTTGCTCAGATTGCTCATTTTCCAGCTGCTGCTTTTTAATAGAAGGCTCTCCTGTGGAACTGGACAGTTGGTTTCCACAGAGACGCGTTTAGCAGCAGGACCAGTCTCCTCTTGGGCTTTTACATCATTAGAGACAAAGCGTGTGACGTGCATCAAGTTCTCTCTCCTTGTGTGCCTGCAGCCGGTGACCTCATCACTGCTGTGCTGTTAAGTTTTATGGTCCTGCTCCTGCACACAACACAATAAAACAACTAGTGAGATGATAACATGAGGCATGTATACACAGCTCCTCAGATTCACAAAGAAAAGTTTAGCTGGCACAACTGAAGAGTTCTTGCACTGATATTCTGTCACATATTTTATTCTGCAGGAACAACTTCTTTGAATGAACTTGGAACAAAAAAGGCTTGTTGAAAAGATTAACGCCAGCACAATGTTCACCATGTTCGTCTAATTTATGCCTCCTAATTTCCTCTCTCTTCCATTTTTATGCTAGTGAGCTGGAAATCAACCTCAGCAAAAAATGATTTAAATTGTTCCTGCAGAAAAAAGAGGAGGATGATTATTTTCTGAGTTACAAGAAAGGAAGCAGCTGAAGAGCATCCAGCAGCCATATCTCGCACATTCATCCAGTGGACATCAAACATTTTGGAGGAAGTTTCACAAGATTTGAATCATAACCAAAATAACAAGAATATGATGAATCCTGAATACAAGCTGCAGAAATGAGCTTCCTCTATGAAGTGGCTGGGCTCAGTTTTAGTTGTATTCTCTGCAAAAACTGAGAAATGTGGTTGTTTTCTCAAGGTGACAAGAACAAGGACAATATTTGTTCTAGCTAAGAAACTCAAGTGAGGAATTCATCATATTACAGTCCAGAGCTCCTCATATCACACAATATTTACCAGACACCACAAGGTTCTGCCCAGGTGAAGAACTCCTAAACCAGTGATGCAAAAAAAAAGATAGCACAGGAGAGAGGACCAGGTTTCTGGTTTAGAGATTGGGTGAAGGGATTCATCATCTTGTGGTAGCTCAGAGGGAAGCATCTCCTCCTCCTCATCAAAACGAGTCAGCTGAGGTGGTTCAGGTCTGATCAGGATTCCTCCTCCCTCTGGAGGTTTTCCAGGCACATCATCCAGAGCTTGCTGAAGGGATTATATATATGTATCTCTGGCCTGGGAACTATTTGAAATCCCCCAGAAGGAGCTGAAGAGTGTTGCTGAGAAGAGGGGTGTCTGCTGTCCCTCCTGGATTGGTTACTTCTGAGAACCTGACCTTTGATAAGCAGATGAAAATAGATGGATGGATGAATTGGGAAATGTATCAACGAGGGCTGGTTGTCCTAAAAAACGGTTAACATCAAAACATCTGTCATGAAAATGGCCCATTGTCTCAGTTCCGCTCATTCACACCTACGTCTCATCTGGCTATCACCCCAGCTGTTTGTCACCTAGTAATCACCCTCCTACTTTATAGTCTTTAACTTTTTTCTTTATTTGGCAGATTCTACTGTTGTTTTTCCTTTTCCTCCAGTTCCTGGTGTTCACTTACTTTTTAAAATCAGCTTTATATCAGGTTTTGTTTCATTTGACTTCATTTTTCGGCAGGACTTGGTACCTGCCCATAATGCCAAAAGTACCAAAAGCTGCTTCAATGACCACACGGTTTTACTGAGCTCTGATTGGCCAGAAGACTGACCTGACCTGAACCTCATAGTGAATCAATGGGGGATTGTCCAGAGGAAGATGAGACACCAGAAGACCTGAAGGCTGCTATCAAATCGACTTCCATCACACCTCAGCAGCTAATCAGAGGTGAGTTCTGAACTGTTGAGATTATTTTCATCACATGAACTCAAAATGCTTCTTAAAAACATCAAAATTAAAACATGAGTAAACACCCAAAAATAATGAAAAAAGATAATTAAAAACAAATAAATATCATAAAAACAAATGAATAAAAATGGCTTAAAAAACAATGAATGAACATAAAATATTTAAGTAAAATCAGTTTTACATAGTTGCGTCTTCAGCTGCTTTTAAAGGTGTCCAGACTGTCTATACAGCGTAAAACTAAAGGAAGTTTATCCCAAAGTCGAGGTGCAACAGACTGGACTTTTCTATCTGGTCCTTGGACCTGCTAGAAGATTCTGGTCTGTGGACCTGAGGACTCGGGTTGGAGCGTAGGTCTTTATCAGTTCAGTAACATAAAGAGGAGCTTGACCATGTAGGGCCCTGAAAGTTAGAGTCAGGATTTTAAAATGAACTCTACATTTAACAGGTAACCAGTCAAAATAGGAGTGATGTCATCTTTTCTGTTTGCTCCAGTGAGGAGCCTCGCTGCAGAGTTCTGGACCAGCTGAAGGCCATAAAGGGCTTTTTGGTTCAAACATGTGAAAAGTGTGTTACAGTAATCTAGACGGGAGGAGATCAAAGCATGAAGAATCATTTCCATTTCAGGTTTTGACACCAACCTTCTTAGTTTGGAAATATTTCTCAGATGATAAAAACAGTTTCTGACCAGCTGTTTTGAGTGACCTTCAAGAGACATTGATGGGTCAAAAACAGTTTATTTAGCTTCAGATTCACTGCAAGAAAGAAAAAGGAAAGCAAAGTCAATAAAAATAACAAAACCTAATTTAACAAAAACAGAACAAAGCATCAACTCCCCTCCCCTGTTCCTGATGACTCAACATGTAATCTACAATTAACTTGAGTCAGACCTCAGGAGGAGCTTTGCTCTGCAGCTGAATTACCAGCTGAGAGCCTGGGAGGATGTGTTGTCAGGACTCAAGGGTGTAAACATTGACTTTTAGTGGAAATATAAATTCATGTTTGTAAGGTTATGAAACCGAAGAGAAAACCACAGCTTGATATGCAAAACAGATGATTAGAATCTGTGTTTGTGGCTGCATGAATGCTCAGTTATTACCAGGGTCCAGATGATCTCAGTCACTTCTTCCTGTTTGGTCAAAACAAGCATGAGGTTCATTACTTTATTTTTAAATATATTGCATGTACACTCTGAGGGAACTGATTCCACTTTCCTGACCTACTTTTCTTTTACGTAACATCGAGGCTCTTTAAACCCACTTCCAAATCTGCTCTTGTTTTGTGAGCCGCCTCCTGTCAGTTTCAATTGAGCAGGGAAGTGATTTTATCATTTCTTTCATACCAGCAGTGAGATTTATGACATAATCACTCACATAGGAAGCGTACCCCCAAATGCTTTCCCGTCTCTCGTTTAAACGGCTCTTTGTAGAGGAGATCAGTGATTCATGAATCCCGGTTGTTCTATAAATATTTGGTGGTTGAAATTTTAATAAAGCAGTCAATTTGGCAGCGTTTTCCACAGAGACCTGTGCTGATATCCACTAAATACAGCTTCGGTAATAACTGGGAGTTTCCTCTCATGCCAGTTTTCAACAACACACATGCATGAGTGCAGCCACGGCAACCCAACAACAGTGGATAGACTGTAGATGATCAGTATTTTTGGCTGATTCAGTAAATTCTCCACATTTAGAAAGTAGAAACACACTGATTCTCTTTTGATCTGTGTTCTGGTAGATTAATTTAACCTCAGTTTTTAGTGTTGTTTTTGTTAAGGAACAAAAATATAGCGTTAACCGTTAACAGACCGTTTTTTTCATGACGAGATGCTGATGAACTAAACTCTTTGATGTCTAAAACAAGACGAGACGTGTGTGAGTTTTTGTTGGCGCGATGAGACGAGATGAAAACGTTAGTGTGTGGAGTTGTGGAACAGTATTTGAGTGAACTCTTTTTGCTGTGACATGTAAATAAAATCCACACATCTGAGAACAACTTTTATTGTGGCGGGGATGAACCCTTCCTTAAGTCCCAGGGCGATCACTCTGTTATTGTCTCTGTGGCGATGCTCTCTCATCAAATGGATCCTTATTTAAAGAATCCTTCTTGACAGCTTGTGACAACCCTGCTCATTGAGTCCATATTGTGTCCTTATTTAATCAACTCCACAATGAGTCGTTTGTTTGGTTTGAGTAAGATGTGGTGTGGCGCTACGTTGCTCATTAAAAACCGCTGATGAGCTAATGCTAAGCTAACAAGCTTCAAGTCCTGATTAAGTATTTTATTCATTAAACAACAACATGTCTTTGTTATCATTATGGACGAACGTAATACTTCTAGTGTTGATTGACTAATTTGGTTATTGTAGTTTCATCCATTTTGGATGGTTTTTGCTACTTTTCCTGTTTAATGCCAAAACGGCCTATGGTACTTTTGAATTTATAGATTGATGTGAGTTTTTCTGATTTCCAACTTACAACTTGATCTAACAACTTATCCAAGATTGGGTCACGGAGGTAACAGGCCCAGGAGGGAAGCCCAGACATCCTTCTCCCCATGTAGCGACACTCCCCAGGTTATTATGGGGAGCCCAAGGTGTTCCCAGGCCAAAGAGGATACATAATCCTTCAGCAAGTCCTGGATCTCCCCAGGGGTCTCCTCCCAGTGGGACATACCTAAAACCTCCAAATGGAGGTGACCAGGAGGCATCCTGATCAGAAGCCTAAACCACCTCAGCTGACTCCTTTCTATGCAGAGGAGCAGCGGCTCTACTCTGAGCTCCCCCAGGATGACGAGCTCCTCACCTTATCTCTAAGGCTCAGTCCAGTTATCCTCAGTAAGCTCATTTCAGCGGCTTGTATCCGGGATCTCGTTCTTTCGGTCATGATCCACATCTCATGACCAGTGAGGGTAAACATAGCTGCACCAGTAAAATGGGAGCTTTGCCTTTCAACTCAACTCCCTCTTCACCCCAACAGACCAGAGCAACGTCCTCATTACTGAAGACAAAGCCCCAATCTATCGATCCATCACTCACTCCATTCTACCATCACTCAAGAACAAGACACTAAGACACGTCAGTGTCTCCGATACCCCACATTACCACAGCACCCCCACAAAATTTCTTGGGGTACACCATCAGAAAATTCAGCAAATATTTAAACTGTAATCTGATCCTTTCTTCTTTCCTTCTGGGTGACACTAACAAGCCATAGCTCGCACCCTAATGACAGCATGAGAGCCAAGGACATGTCGTTTTTGAACCTAGTGTCATTTAATGTTCTTATATAAATATATCTGGTGTACATATTACTGATTTCAACTTTTTACATCAAAGTGTTGAGTCCTGACAGTAAAAAGTACCTCATGTCGTCAGAAGAGTCCAGAGCCAAAACCAAACTTTCATTAACCTTGCATTGGGTGTCGAAGCATTCTTCCTCAACAACAATAATAAATCCAGTGATGTAAGTGCATTAATGTTGGCCACGAGGGGCCGCTTTGTGCAGACATGACGTAGCTAATTTTTGTTATGAAGTCACTGTAGAGTCATTTGCACGTCTCCTGGAGCCTGCTGAAGTCCTGTGAACTGACTAATGTGAAGCTATTTATGGATGTCAACAAGAGCCTCATGATTAACTATGACAAGTGTGGGAGGCAAAGCTTTCATATTCTGGAAAATTCACACCATAACCTTCCTCTGACTTAGTCCGCCCATCTGATTTATCTAATGGCTTCTGTTTCTCATCTGCAGCCTCCTTCTGTCCTTCACTGTGCTATAATATATAATATACAGAAGGACATGAGGAAAAACATAAGCTTTGTATTTAAGAGATAATTCAGAACACTTTGCTCTATTTGAGAAGAGAAACAGAAATCTGCACTATATGAATCTGCTGCATACTGGCAGGTTTGTGAGAAGTGACTGTGAGCTAAAGACAAAAAACTAATTCATGCTTCTTTTTCCGTTTCATGCAAGTGAGCTGGTTTAGTGCAAACCATTGAGTACCAGCCCACATCGTGCACCAGGTTTCTGACTTAGAACTCAACAGTTTTTAAAGGCGCAAATAGCAACAGCAGCTAGCTGTAGCGCACAAACAGATGGTCCTGCTAAAAGGTAAAAACATTTTCTATTCTGTGTTTTTTTGTTTCAAGCATTCATCACATTGATGCTCTCCATAACAGAGAAGAGAGTGGAGTGTTGCTTGGAATCATTTTCCTGTTTGAGACTCTCCTCAGCCGTGAGGCTTGGCAGCAATGCTTCTGACAAACACATTGTTTAAAGCTTCAGGAGATTAGCTGAGCTGCAGCCGCTGTCAGGCACTGATATGACTCCTGCTGGATTTACAGCAGGTCTGCTGAAGGGGAGCTGTCTGAACCGGGCTCTCTGGGGTCCCCGGAAGGCAGGTGTGTTTGTTCCGATGGAGGAGGCAGCAATCAAAAGCATCTGCACCGACGTTAGCAGGGGATGGAAACTGAGGGTAGCCTTTAGGCAATGCTCCCACCCAAAGGCAATCATTTTTTAAAAGGTTCTCATCACCTGCAAGCAACTGCAACCTGGAATGTCGTAAATCCTTGGATCCAATTTATTCAGGAGTGAGCTGACTTGGAGTTTCCATGCTAACCAATAGCTCTCCCGGACCTCCGCCCTCAGACTTCCACCCACACAGCTAACCCTCTGACTGGAAACGTGTAGCTGAACTAATCAAGCAACATCAGCAGGGAGTCATTTTGATTATCAAGTTGTTTTCTCACATAACTCAGACAATTATTACATGAGCTGCATTATTTCTAGAGCTTATTAGCATTTTAATGCCTGCTGGTATTATTACATTTGCTACTTATTTGTTAGTGAAGGCTAACAAGAAGAAAAACACTGACATATTTATTGTGATTTCCCTGATTAATGAAAGGTTTTAGTGGTTTTATATCACTTAATGTGATTGTCCCTTCCTGCACCAGCTGTTCCATCAGGTAACATTTTATTATTGTTATTAAAAAGTGGAAGCAGTTCCTGCCCCAGAATATTTATTACATTAAATCAAATTAAATGTAAAGTTGAACTATTTTCTTCATCACTTCCCTGCAAACTGTCATGTCCCATGCCCCCGTGTGTCCTGTGCTTAGTTTAGTTGGTATTTACCTCCCCTGTTTTATCCCCTTTAGTCTTTAGGTTTGGGTTTTTCTCTGTGTTCCTCCTCCTGCCCCTCTGCATTAATTCCCTGCAGGTGTGTCTCATGTTAGTTGCTCCTCCCCTTGTTGTCCTGTGTTCATTTTCATGTCAGTCAGTCATCCATCCCAGTACCTGTTCCTCATCCCTCTGATCTCCTTCCTGTTTAAGCTCCGCAGTTTGTTCACTCCTTGTCAGATTCTCCTTGTTGCTTCCTGTCGTTCTGCCCAGTTCTTCCCCATATTTTGTTCCTGTCTTGTCATTTATAATAAAGCCTTTACCTTCATCCCACCTGCCTGCTGCTGGTTTTCGTCTGCACCTGGATCCTGTATACAACCTTCAGTTCTTGACACAAACGTGTTCAAACCTCTCTAGAACATTTAATGGTGTATGTTTGGAGATTTCAGCAGATGGTCAAGAGGCTCAGAGTCATGCATGTTCTTCAGCACATATTTATTACTTTATAATAGCATAAAAATAGGGCTGAATATCAATAAATACCAAATTTATAATAATAGATAAATACTTTATTACTTACAGGAACTTAATTTGTTGCAGCAGTGCAGATTCCAACTAATTTACAACACAATTGAAGGTTGATTTTGTAATAATAATAATATTAATAAGAAGAAATGCATTTAACATTTTTTGTATTTATATAATTGAGATGCATTTAATCTCTATTTATTTTATTATAAACTTGCTTTTGTCTGAATACTTTGTTTTGAGAATACTGAATGGATCCAAGAAACAGGAGGAACTTGGTTTTGTAATGCAAGACAATCCCTTAAGCTGCTTCGCTACCAGTTCATTTTTAGAATAAATATATTTTAAAGCCTCCAGGACTTTGGTTAGTGCATGAGATAAAAGCTAATTTGGGTGTAAAACAGTTCTTCAAATTCTTCTCTGCATGAATAACAAGTGAAACAGCTTCCAGGTAACTTGCTGATAAAACAGATAACGGTTCGGCTGCTTGGAGTCCTTTTTGTTTCATGTCAGTAAATGTTTTAAGTAAATAAAAAAGAGAAGATAATTTTCAACCAGAACTGCAAACAGATTGAACACGTTCATGATGTGGTGAGGATGATTCAAAGCAGCTACTTCACCCATCGGGGGTCTAATTTATTTATAGTACCATTTCCTTCTTGAGTCATTATAGAAAATACTTAGGAACACTATTCCCCTTGGTTTTTCTTAATGTTTTAGCAAGGAGAATTGATCATTTGGCGTAGCTTGCTGTGTAATTAAATGTGATTATGAACTCCCCCCCCAAAATCCTTCATTTATAAGAGTGTCAGTGAAGTTACTTACCAAATTTCAAACAGCAACTGTGTAATATAGCTGTATTGGAAGTGTAAATAGATTTATTATCAAAAGGAATGTTAAAGCTGCTGCCAGTGGCTCATTAATATCACCATGGTAACCACACACCTGTGTCCCTATCAGAAAACATGATGTCAGCCAGACAGAAGCAGACTAAAAAACAAGCCTCAGAAAACAAAAAAGAAAAAGGAAAGAAAAAAAAGGGAAAAAAGAAAAGAAAAGGAAAAAAGGAAAAATAAAAATAAAAGGGAAAAAATGGAAAAAAAGAAAAAGGAAAAAGGGGGAAAAAGTCTCAAACAGCTGCTTTGAAAGAATTAGTACCTAAAAACATAGAACTGTGAGGGACAGGAGTCTCTGTTGGTCATACGTGTGTATGCTTATGTTTCTACAGTGTTTATGAAAAGTTAAAAATACCCTTCACATTCAGTTTGAAAGAAAACTTTTTGAACTGAAATATAACTGATGCAATCTGAGAGGACTTAAGAAAAAACATCACTCCTATAATAAGAGATATGAAAGAATGTTACAGTGATTAATGTATAGTTTGTATATTTACTATTAGGTAAGAACATTGTTTGCATAAGAATAGAAAATTTTGGGGAAATTGACCAATCTATGGAAAATGTTTATAATTTATGAAACTTAACCCTCTAACCCTCTCATCAGCAACACTCTCCAGCTCCTCCTGGGGTTCCAAGGCATTCCCTGGCTAGAAGGGTTATACAGGTATTATCCCTTCAGTGGATTCTGGGTCTGCTCCAGGTTCTTTTAAGATGGGATGTAACTGAAAATCATCCAGAGGGATCCAGATTACACAATAAGATCCCGTCCATGAAGACCACATACAGATCCAGAGACAAAAGACTGTCCTGGTGGTCCAACCAGAATGGTGAATGAGCTCAACTTTGTGCCAAGGATATGTTAAAAGATTCCCACATTCAAACTAAAGCACCTCATTTAAATGAGCCAAACTGCTTTAGGTAGTTATTAAATCTGAATCAGGTTGCTGGCAGTGATCTTACTGTGATGCACAGCTTGCAGCTCTGTGGCTGCTCAGCAGCAGGTGCTTTGGCCTAAATGTTTAAAGGACACCACAGAGAAAAGCCTGATTCATGGATGAATACAGGTTATTCTTGGCTGTTACAAACCTTGCTGGCACATTTGCTGAGAACATATTTTTTAAAATTGGTTCGTTTAAAGCAGTCATCACAGCAGACAGTCAGTGGTTCTTTTTTACCTCATGCAGCCTTTATGATGCCTACTATCCTTTTTTTGGTAGAATTCATGAACATTTTACAACCTAGAACACATTTATTTTCTCTTCTATTCAACAAAAAATGATTCATGTTCAGAAATGAGAAGAAGAGAGACGTAACAAATTAAAAAACTGATTTCTTTTTCTGATTACTTTTGTTACTTGAATATTTCCTAAATCAGCATGATGTTCTCAGTAAAACCATGAAGGATGTTCAGTTACTTTCCCTTAAAGTCGCTCTGTGGATTATTTCAGCAAGAGAGCAGTTTTTGAATCCAACGTTCAACGTTCCTCCCAAAACACCTCGACACACGCGGGCACACGGTGCATTACTTCGGTCTGTAAGCTGGGCATAAACTGTGCAACTCCTGCTCAAACTACAATTACATAGCAGGTTTCAATCATTCACAGTTCACAATTCATGTTCTCACACTGTAGGAGGGTCTGAGCCAGGGGCGTGGCTACGGGTGGGCCTGGGTAGGCCTGGGCCCACCCACTGTGTACCAGGGCCCACCCAATCAAATGGCTTCCTCAACAAAATTATATACTGTATATTTGTTTTATTTTTGAGGGATCTCATTTAAGTCATCATGAAATGAAATAGAACAGAGTAAATTTGACATCAACAGCATGAATGTGTTGTGGTGATTTCATACATAATTTGTGAGTCTTGCTCTCACTGGCTATTTTGAATAGTTTCTGAACTCTCCAGACGAGCTACGGTAACAGCGCAACTGTGCGTATGCTGCTGTGACTTGTAGTGTCAACCAAAGCATTTAAGAAATGGCAAAACAAATCTTCATTTCAAAATGTTTCAAAAAACAAAAAGCGGAGGACCTGTGTTACAGGGTTAATGCTTTGGAATTTAGATGTTTTGTTCAAAGATCTTTCTGTCGGTTTCTGACAGTGGTTCCTCTCTTTTGCAGTTCACATTTTGCAGCCTTGCACTTTTGCAGAATGTTTTGTGCAAATTTGCATGCTTTAAACCTTTTTTACAGCGCAGTGTTCATGCGTCCTGACGATCTCCTCCATGGAGCGGAGCGCAGTGCGTCCTGACTCCGTTTTGTACGCTGACCAAGAGTCTGGATGAGTAGCGCGCTTCTTTTCTACAGCAAGGTGGGAATGAAAATCTACACTTTTACAAGTAGAAATGATGTTTTAACTGATTGACAGACTGCAGAATCAGAACCATGGAGCAGCATGACGTCTCCAAACGGTGCGCTCTCCACTTCTCTCTTTTTCCTCTCTCTCTCTCTCTCTCTCTCTCTCTCTCTCTCTCTCTCTCTCTCTCTCTCTCTCTCTCTCTCTCTGTGTCCGACCTGAAATAATTAACATATTTAACCCGACCGATGGCTCGGGCTGAAATTGAGACCTCTAGTGATAAACACAGAGCAGCTCTCAGCTCACTTCTCTCAGCATCAGCTGTGTGTTTTTTTTAACCGCAACGAGCAGGTGTCCGTCAGACGCGATCAGAAACATCAATTAAGTTATTTATTCAGCCGTTCTGATGGTCAGGTTGTGTTTAAACGAGATCAGTGTGAAAATGTTCATGTCTGAGAGAAGTGTATAAAGTTTGTAGTGAGGGGTTTTACGGGCTTCAAACTTCTGGAATACTTGTAAAAATATAAAACTGATACTTGGTGGATTTCACCGCAATTGTGGGTTATTTTTAAAACATAACTCCCAGAATAAATGAGGGATCACTGTATAGACACATTTGCTTAAACAAAAGTGAAATTTACAAATACACTTATTTTCAATTACATTTTTGGACCCACCCATTTTTTATTAGGCCCGGCCGAAAATCTATTTCTGGCTACGCCACTGGTCTGAGCCGTCTGGCAGTGAGCTGCTGCTGGATGAGAACCCGGAAATAAGAAAACACTCGGTTCTGAATAAAATTCTTGACCAAAATAAACGTGTATCCTTGGCAAGCCTTACTATTCTGTGAGGAGAAATGTTTAAAAATGGAAAGAAATCCCTCAGTAGCCGGGGAATGGATACGTTTTTAGTAGAAATTAGCTCTCTGGAACCAATAACACACACACACACACACATGCACACATGCACGTACGCACGCACGCACGCACACACACACAGAGAGCAAGGTCCCTGTAAAGAAGTGACCCAGGAGAACACAGAAGCAAAAACCAGAACACAGACCATGACAATAAAATAATAACATGCACAAATCACACCCAGGGCAATACACAACCATGGAGGACTGACCAGGGAACCACAGGAGGAATAAATCAAAGTAAAACCAAACCAACAGAACACACATCATGACAACTTGTTATGAATCCATTGTTATTGTTACTTCTCTTAAATTTTTTTGTGACGCAAATCTGTGGCGCCGCCTGCAGCACACACTGTTTGGAGAAACTTTATTGCATTCAGTAGGTTTAAAATAACATGGCAAGGACTCGTACAGTGTGACATGAAACAAAAGATCACACAGTGTGAACTCGGCTTTATACTCACCCAGGCACACTCAAACCCTCTGAACTGAATCAATCAGAAATGTTCAGTATCTCTGTATCTACTTTACTTCTCAAATCTCACAAACAACTGAACTAAATCAACATCAGAACGACCTCCTGCAGTCATCCTGATTGGTCAAACTGAGGTTTAAAATATATAGCATCAATGTAATTATCTTTTACATGTCAATATGTTTATATTTTAAACTAGTATGCTTTTGCAGAACATTTCTGTACTTTTAATGTTATACTGTTTCAGTAATAATATGTAAAGATCAGTGATGGGCAGTAACGCGTTAGAAGTAACGCGTTACTGTAATCTAATTACTTTTTCAAGTAACGAGTAAAGTAAGGGATTACAAAGGGGAAAAAAAGTAGTTGGATTACCGTTACTTTTCCGCGAACACGCTGCGTTAGTGCGTTACTAAACCATGATTTTGTCGGAGCGCCTCCTGACTTTTCCGTCTGAGCTGCGACATCAGCGGTAACAACAACAAACCGGTGTTTAGATCAACCAGTGATCACATGGAGCTCAGAGTGAGCAGGGCTCTCTGTGTGGGGAGACAACTTTTATCTACAGCCAGAAATTACATCTCTGATCTGAACAAGCACCTAAACCAGCACGGGGATGTAGAACTCCTCCGATCCCCCGCTGACATGATGACCGCTGCAGCTTCTGCATCCAAAGCCGACCGACGGCTCCTCTCCTGATAAACAGGTGAAAAGAAGCGACAGGACTTAGTGCAGCAGGCTGTCCAGGTCAGGACACGGTGTCCCTTTCCACTATGGACTCTCTGCTTCATTCGGAGTCCAGCGCGCCGTAGAGAAAAAACCGATCCGAACGTCAAGCTGCTGCAGACACGGACGTAAATAAAAGGGGCCCTGGGGGCACAGACCCCTGCGCGTTTTTTATGGCAGTTTTGATCCCTGTAGTTTTTACAGTCTAAAACAAAGTTCCACTATATTAAATAGACACTGGCTGTTATTTTTAGGTGTAGGGTTAATATTTAAACCAGGGTTCACAAACTTTTGTGAAGCAGAGAGCTACTTCATGGGTATTGAGCCACACAAAGGGCCTCCAGGTTGATATAATATTTATCTTTAAACTAGAATAGATCAGAGTGAAACTAACGTCATCCATAATAAATGTAAAAAAATATGAAAATTGGAGTTTTAAAATCTATATTAATGCATTTGTGATTAAAAAAGAAGGCAACAGTTTATAAATTGTATTTTATTATAAACTTATTCTATTTGGAGAAAAGGCTTGTGGGCACCTTGTCTGGTTCCTGGGGCACCAGGTTGGTGACCCCTGGTTTAAACAGTCCAGCCCCTCTTCTCCACCTCCAGCCCCCCCACCCCTGTACTTAAGACAGTTATGTCTCTTATGCTTTTCAAATCAAATTTTTATCCTTGCTTGAGAGAAAAGACAACACAAAGAATTAAATTTGAAGGTTACACTCAGGTCTCCTCCTTGAACCGTCACCTTATCGTGCTGGAGGAGTTTGAGTGCCCTAACAATCCTAGGAGCTATGTTGTCTGGGGCACTTGTGCCCCTGGTAGGGTCACCCATGGCAAATTGGTCCTAGGGGAGGGGTGAGACAAAGAACGGTTCAGAAGACCCTTCATGGAGAAGCAATCTAAGAGTCTGAGTACCCGGCCCGGAGGGTTACCGGGGTCTCACCCTGGAGCCAGGCCTGGGGTTGGGGCCCGTGGACGAGCGCCTGGTGGCTGGGCTTTCGCCCATGGGGCCCGGCCGGGCCCAGCCCGAACCGGAGACATGGGCTCATCCAACTGTGGGCCCACCACCTGCAGGAGGAGAGTGAAGGGTCTGGTGCATTGTGGATCGGGTGGCAGACCGAGGCGGGAGCTTTGGCGATCCGATCCCCGGACAGGAAAACTGGCTATCGGGACATGGAACGTCACCTCTCTGGCGGGGAAGGAGCTGGAGCTTGTGGAAGAGGCTGAGCGATACCGGCTAGATATAGTCGGGCTCACCTCAACACATAGCGTTGGCTCTGGAACCCGAGTCCTGGAAAGGGGTTGGACACTTTTTTTTACTGGAGTTGGTCCGGGTGAGAGGCGGAGGGCTGGGGTTGGCTTTCTGTTAGCCCCAAGACTCTCTGCCTGTACGTTGGGGTTTACCCCGGGGGACGAAAGGGCAGCTTCCCTACGCCTTCGGGTTGGGGAACGGGTCCTGTCTGTTGTTTGTGCTTATGCACCAAATAGCAGTTCAGAGTACCCACCCTTTTTGGAGTCTCTGGGACGAGTGCTGGATAGCGCTCCTACTGGGGACTCCATAGTCCTGCTGGGGGACTTCAACGCTCACGTGGGCAATGACAGCGTGACCTGGAGGGGCGTGATTGGGAGGAACGGCCCGCCCAATCTGAATCCGAGTGGTGTACTGTTATTGGACTCCTGTGCAAGTCGCAGTTTGGCCATAACGAACACCATGTTCGAACATAAGGATGCCCACCGGTACACCTGGTACCAGGGTAGCCTAGGTTACAGGTCGATGATTGACTTTATAGTTGTATCATCTGACCTGAGACCGTATGTTTTGGACACTCGGGTGAAGAGAGGAGCGGAGCTGTCAACTGATCACCACCTGGTGGTGAGCTGGATCAGATGGCAGGGGAAGATGCCGCGCAGACCTGGTAGACCCAAACGTATAGCGAGGGTCTGCTGGGAACGCCTGGCAGAAGAGCCTGTCAAGATGGTCTTCAACTGCCACCTCCGGCAGAGCTTCGACCGCGTCCCGAGAGCAGTGGGGGACATTGAGTCCGAATGGGCCTTGTTCCGCTCTGCGATTGTTGAGGCGGCTGTTGCTAGCTGTGGTCGCAAGGTAGCCGGTGCCAGAAGTGGTGGTAACCCCCGTACCCGCTGGTGGACACCAGAGGTTAGGGGAGCCGTCAGGCTGAAGAAGGAGGCCTACAGGGCGTGGCTGGTCTGTGGGTCTCCAGAGGCAGCAGACAGGTACCGGCGGGCCAAGCGAAGTGCAGCAGTGGCAGTTGCCGAGGCAAAATCTCGGGCGTGGGAGGAGTTTGGCGAGGCCATGGAAAAAGACTATCGGTCGGCTCCAAAGAGGTTCTGGCAAACCGTCCGGCGCCTCAGGGGAGGAAGGCAGCAACTCGCTCACACTGTTTACAGTGCGGACGGGGAGCTGCTGACGTCAACTGGGGCTATAGTCGGACGGTGGAAGGAATACTTTGAGGAGCTCCTCAATCCCACCGACGCGCATTCCGAGGAGGAACCAGAGCTGGGAGACCTGGGGACGGACTGTCCAATCTCTGGGGCAGAAGTCGCTGAGGTAGTCAAACAACTACGCAGCGGCGGAGCCCCAGGGGTGGATGAGATCCGACCTGGGTATCTCAAGGCGATGGATGTTGTAGGTCTGTCGTGGCTGACACGTCTCTGCAACATTGCGTGGTCATCGGG
>SSNR01000189.1:286356-299583 GCA_006937965.1 Callopanchax toddi
ACAGCAACCAATCCACATGTGTTTTGTGGATTTGGAGAAGGCTTATGACCGTGTCCCCAGGGGCACCCTGTGGGGGGCGCTCCAGGAGTATGGGGTTGATGGTCTTTTGTTAAGGGCCATTCAGTCCCTGTACCAGAGGAGTGTGAGTCTGGTCCGCATAGCCGGCAGTAAGTCGGACCTGTTCCCAGTGAGGGTTGGACTCTGCCAGGGCTGCCCTTTGTCACCGGTCCTGTTCATAACCTTTATGGACAGGATTTCTAGGCGCAGCCGTGGTGTGGAGGGTGTTGAGTTTGGTGACAGGAGAATCGCGTCTCTGCTTTTTGCGGATGATGTGGTCCTCCTAGCTTCATCAGGCTCTGACCTTCAGCTCTTGCTGGGGAGGTTCGCAGCCGAGTGTGAAGCGGCTGGGATGAGGATCAGCACCTCCAAATCTGAGGCCATGGTTCTCGACCGGAAAAAGGTGGATTGCCAACTCCGGGTCGGGAGAGAGGTCCTGCCTCAAGTGGAGGAGTTCAAGTATCTCGGGGTCTTGTTCACAAGTGAGGGAAGGAGGGAGCGGGAGATCGACAGGTGGATTGGGGCAGCGTCTGCAGTGGTGCGGACGCTGAACCGGTCTGTTGTGGTAAAGAGAGAGCTGAGCCAGAAAGCAAGGCTCTCGATTTACCGGTCGATCTACGTCCCAATCCTCACCTATGGTCATGAGCTTTGGGTAGTGACCGAAAGAACGAGATCGCGGATACAAGCGGCTGAAATGAGTTTTCTCCGCAGGGTGGCCGGGCTCAGCCTTAGGGATAGGGTAAGAAGCTCGGACATCCGGGAGAGACTCGGAGTAGAGTCGCTGCTCCTCCATATCGAAAGGAGCCAGTTGAGGTGGTTCGGGCATCTGGTAAGGATGCCCCCTGGACGCCTCCCTCGGGAGGTGTTCTGGGCATGTCCTGCCGGCAGGAGGCCCCCAGGTCGACCCAGGACAAGCTGGAGGAAATACATCTTCAGTTTGGCCTGGGAACGCCTGGGCATCCCAGCTGAGGAGCTGGTGGACTTGGCCGGGGAGAAG
This sequence comes from Callopanchax toddi, assembly GCA_006937965.1. Lineage (NCBI taxonomy): Eukaryota > Metazoa > Chordata > Actinopteri > Cyprinodontiformes > Nothobranchiidae > Callopanchax > Callopanchax toddi. The sequence continues at coordinate 287,411 of SSNR01000189.1, forward strand.
GTGGCCTGGGCTGCCCGACTTGGAATGCTGCCCCCGCGACCCGGACCCGGATAAGCGGAAGAAGGCGATTCGAGGCGAGGTTACACTCAGAGAGAAATACAGGAGAAACACTTGATTTATTTTTATAAAATCTGGTTAAATGAGCAGAAAATAAGTTTAAATTTTCAACTAATTCCTTCAAGTCAGAGACTAGAATTTTATTTAATTTGTGATTGATGCAATGAGCTTAAAGTTAAAAGTTCAGAACTAATAAAACAAGTTTTGAAAAGAGACTGATTTGATTCAGTTTGATGTGATGGATGCAGAAAGAATAGAATTAGGTCTGTTGATTTATAGCTATTCAGATTGGACACGTTTTTGAAAAGTAACTAAGTAAAGTAATAAGTAAAGTAACTAATTACTTTTGAAAACGAGTAATCAGTAAAGTAACTGGATTACTTTTTTGGTGAAGTAATCAGTAATTAGTAACCAATTACTTTTTCAAAGTAACTTGACCAACACTGGTAAAGATAGCCTGCTGAATTTATTCCATACCTTTTCAAACCCACTGTACATGTGCTGGACTAAAACCCCCTGAACAATCAGCCTCGCTACAGCAGAGTGTTATGTAAGAAACCTGTCTTCTTTTGATTTGAACAGCCATAAAAAATCATGTTTAATTTCACCGTGTCCCATGCTTTTCCTGTAGCCGGTGCAGAGGCACAGAGCTGAAACAGAGAGGGTGAAAATGTGGAGTTATGATTGTTCCAAGCTTGCAGATCAAAGGACATCGTGTCCAACAGAATGCATTTCACATGAAAAGAACTGCATCTAAGAAAACCTGCACAGGTTGAAACAGAGATTTGATTTAAATTGCAAAGGAGATGAAGATCTGTTTCATAATTTATTGTCTGTATATAGTAACTGTCCTTCACTGAGTCACTATCTGACTCTCACAGACGCTGGCACTGTCTGTTCTCTGTCTGCTGAAGCTGAATATTTAACAACATGTCCCTCCACTGTGTACCCAGCTGAACACCTCGGATCCAGTCCAACTCATCTGTCTCGCGTCGCTGCAGCAAATAAAGCTGACAAGTCTGGTCTCCATTCGGGTCAATCAATTCTCCCATAGCTGTTTAAGAAGATACACATATACGCATTTATTCAGTTTTTTTCTCTCCTAATGACAACCTTGAAGTTTAAATTTGGATTTCATTTAAAAGAGCCAATTTAAATTGCAGAGAAATTAAATTTAAAAAAGTTATTTTAAACATTTTATATTTTATCAAAGTTCAAGCATACTGCTTTAAAGGAGGCAACATTTAAACACAGCAAAGCATGATTTAAAATATGTAAAGTCTTTTATGCTAATGTGTTTTAAATTGTACAAAATAGGAAACATTCATAAAGAGATATTTTATAAAAGATCAATGAAATAAAAAAATGCATTAAAGTGCCTATGACTCCATATTTAAATCAATTTATATTAAACAGGTGTAATCTTTGATGCCTCTAGATCAGCGTTGCACCATTATAACTCAAAATATGCTGTAATTATTTCCTAACGAGCAACTCAGAGATCAGAAGAAAGCGCCGCCTTCCGGTTCTGCTGGGTTTCTCCTTATTTGGCAGCCTGACACTTCTGCTGCAGCAGGGGGCAGTGCCGTTGAGTGAAAGAGAAACGAAACTGAAACTAAACACTACACGGTCTATGGTCAATGGCAGCGGCACTGCCTCACTCCAGGTGTTGTGAACGTGCATGTGGGTGGAGAATTGACCATATAAGCATGTCCGGATCACTATGACCTCATAGCGGGCTGGAGTGAAAAAAACTGTTTGAAACCTGGGTCTGAAATCTGGAAGAGCTTCTCACTGGCTGTACTAGGAGACAGATGGACGCCGTTTTTTGCACTTTCTGGCAGGTTTAAGGTGAGAACTCAACGTTGCAACATGATAGATAAGTCAGAAAACATGGAAACCGATGTCATGGGCCCTTTAAAGGTCACTTTCTGTCTACTCTGAATCCTTTCTTTTACATCTCAATAACATGTCAAAGCTCTGCTCTGGTCAAATTGGCCCTTACTTTAAGGTCAGCTGTTGTTCTTCCACCTCATCCAACCTCCTAAAGCTAAACTTTCCTTTTGAAATGTTGGGGAGCTGAGCTTTTCTAAGCCCCGCCCACCTCTCTTCTTCAAATGTTCACGAGACGTCAGTGGGTCTTCAGGGTTTTAGATGAAAGGACTTTTGTGCTCGTTGATCAACCATCTACGAAGCTTTGCTCATAGCTTCACCGTGACTGTTTGCCAACGTTTGTGAGGATGAGCGCTCCCGTGGTTTTTAAAGGGCGGGGGTGGGCTCAGGTAGACAAAGGTGCTCGTGATTGGCTCTGTCCTCTAGAGAGGAGTGGTCTTTTCCCTTCTTGACGTCACCAGGGGAAAGATGTAGAAACCACCCGTTTTAGGGTTAGCTCAAAGCACATTTCCCAAAACTGAGATTAAGGATAACCCAGAATTAAATTTGCACCCTAAAAAACAATCTGTCTGATCCTTCCTCTGAACTTTGAACCCTGCCACACCCTCTCTCTGGAGACGCTAGTCAATAAATAGCTTGGACAGGCAGACCAGTCTGTACTCAACAAGGATGTGTCCTGACAAGTTCAGGAGCTATTCACCTTCCATCCTTCAGGCAGAAGATTGAGCATTCTTAAAACCCAGACAACCACAGCGTCTTCCCTGAGGCTGTGAGGCTCATGAGCCTTTAGGCTGTTCTCTGCTCTTTCTTTAGTCAGATTTGGGATGTTTACTAATGACTTCAGGTTATTTGGTTGATGCTTGTCTGAGTAGTTCATCCTCCCATGTCTCTAAAATGCCGTGGAAAGATAATTAAATGAAGACGAATATGTGAAGATGGTGTTCCAGTTATTAACAGGACTGAGGGATGGAATCATCTAGTTCTAAAAACTGTCCTTAAAAGATTTTCTGTGTGACAGAATGAGGACACATCCCAGGTTACGTCCAAACAGACGTTCCTTTTGAACCAGCTGGTGGTAAAGAATGTATTCATGTAAACACAAAACTTCCAATGAAGAGTTTGTTGTGGTATTTTAATCACTTATCACATCTAGAAAGGTGACGCAACAGCACTTGACTAAACTAAGTCTAATAAAATGGAACAAATTGTTTTTGAGTGTCTAAATATAAGCTATTGGGATATATTTAAACTTTGTCTCATCAGTTTCTTTTTTCTTTTTTTACTTCGTCTGTTGTAACCCTCACACTGTCTTTATTTTTTTAGCCTATGGAGTTTTCTATTCATTTGGGGTCGATTTGACCCCCTAAGACGACTGCAAGGGTTAAAAAGGGTCAAATCAGGCATTTATAGACCAGCAATGGCAGCAAACATTACAAAATAAAATGCATAGTGCTGTAAGTCTATAGGTGCTCCTAATCAAAACAAACTGTTGGTCAAAGTCAGGAAACAAAATGAGAATCAGTTAGCTCAACACATGCACGCACGCACGCACACACACACACAGGAGGAGATGAGCTATAAGGAAACATTTTTAATTCTCCACATTTTGCATTTTTATTTAATAATTTCAGATTAGATCTAAATAAATTGCACTCAGTCATGCGGTTTATACAGTAAATGACACACAGTGGTGATTATAGTCAGGTCACCGTGTGTGTTGAAGCCAGATAGACCCATAACACACAACGAGGACAAACACTATCAGAACATTAACAGCTACAACAAACTTTGACGACTCTTTGAACCTAAATTAATTACTTTCTCATTTTTCCCCTTCTTATTACTACTAAACATCTAATTTCCCTCTGGAAAGAAAAATGAATGCTTTGATTTGACTTGATAAAATGGGAGGCGTTATGGAGTTTTACAGAAAGTCTGATTTAAACAGTTTTTGAGAAAAGCTTTTGAATAATTACAAACTTAACCTCTCTAAATAGCATCCTTACAGCCAGGGTTTGAAGGAATACAGTTTATTTGGGACTGCACGGTGGTGCAGTCAGTAGAACTGTTGCCTCGCAGCAAGAAGGTTGCAGGTTTGATTCCTGGCTGCAGCCTTTCTGCATGCAGTTGTATTTTCTCTCCATGCATGCATGGGTTTATTCTGGTTTCCTCCCACCACAATATGCCTATTAGGTTCTTTGTAAGTCACTTTGGAGAAAAGCAGCAGCTAAATGGGGTGACTGTGATCTAGGGGAAGAGAGGCTGCCCTCCATGTGGGCGCCCTGGGTTTAAGCCCCAGTCCAGACATGTGCAGAAGCATTCTTGGGCAAGATACTAAACTCCCAACTGCCTTTCACGTCTCCCTTCAAAAGAGAATTTTAATATCAATGAGATATTACCTGAATAAATCAGATTAACTAATAAATAAGACAGATCTCCTGATCAGTGGATGACCTCTCTGCTCCTGCACTAAGGTCATCCCTAAGTGTTACATGTTGCTGCTGGTGGTCAGATTTACGCTCGTAAAAATGTAAATTTCATATAAATAACCATGTAATCTGCTACTGATGGTGGTGTAAGGTTTATAGTAGAACATATTATGAATGAGATAGATTTAAGATAATAGATCTGTCATGGTTTCCTGATTTCCACATGCAGAATAATTCAAGGAAAACCAAATGAGAAGGTAAACAAATGTTTATTTACAACAATAATGTGCAAAAACTGAGGGTCCATGATTTCAGAGTCAATGGTTCAGCGTCTGAAGGAGTAGAGGAGTGGTAGAAGGAGGACAAATATTGAGATATTAAATGAGAAGGACACGTAAAGAATGCTTATTTTAAAGGATGACGGTGGAGTCGAGGGGGAATGGAGACGCTGGTTGGAGCGTCAGGCTGAGGAGATAAGTTCACAAAAGGGGATGTACTCAGAGTGGAGCTGACAGATAGAGGCAATCCAGGTAACGACTGAACAGAGCGATTTAGAGAGCCTGCAGGCAGGATGTAGACTTCAGAGCTGACGTAGATGAGCTGGTGATCTGACATGGAGTGGTCTGAAGGAAGGCGCAGGGTCGGTGTGGGAACCAACAAAGTCTTCAACCTGTGAGGCACAGAGAACACGAGGAGCTGAGGTTGAGAAACTTTCTTCTAAAGAAGGCAAAGATATTCAGAAAAAGGAACATGAAGGGTTTGACTCTAGAAGACTGATCTTCAGACAGTGATCATCCAACAGCTCGAAGTGTCCAAACTCTGATGAGGTGATTGCTAACAGCTGTGTGATTTGCAGCAGGCAACAAGAGATCCTCCATCAAACTCACACCCACACCAGGATCATGATGATATAGAGTCAAAAGCTCCAAACAGAGAAGCAGTTTTAGTGTTTCCTGCTTTAGGGTGACCTGTTTTTATTATAATTCTTCTACTTTACACAAACAGAAATGAACACTAATCTCTACAAAACAACAGCTGATATTTAACAAATGCACATGAATAATTAGTTAATGTTCTTTGTTTTGTGCTGCAGAGGCCCTCATATGCTGACTGGAGGTTCTCATCTTTATTATAGCAGGAGTTCTTCTTGGCGGCTGTTCAACAAGAACCCAGCCTGATAAACACCTAAAAGGTCATAAAGGAAATGTCAGCTTGAGTTCACTGATGGCAGTGAGCCAAACTGTAACTTTAAACACGTTAACATTCACTGCAGCGATGAAGAAACTAAAGAGAAACTTTCAGCCTTCGTACTCGTTTGACTGGCGACACTAGAATGTGGTAAAAAGGTTCAAAAGAGAACATCTAATTGGCACCTGATGGAGCTTCACTGACAGCAAGGTTAGATTCCTCTGTCAAAAAACGCAAAATGTTTGAGGATAAGATAAGAGTATTTGCAAAAGTTTCAGCACTGTTTGTTTTTTAAATTCTCTATTGGAAGGAGGGAAGGAAGGAGGGGGTCAAACCATCACTTTCCTCCCTCAATTCAAACAGTACAGTGACATCATCCGATGCGTCTTTATTAAATGGTTTCTGTAGAGGCTGCTTGGTGGCGCAGTTGGTTAGCACTGTTGCCTCGCAGCAAGGAGGTCGTGGGTTTGCGTCCCGGCTCTGCGGCCTCTCTGCGTGGAGTTTGCATGTTCTCCCCGTGCATGCGTGGGTTTCCTCCGGGTACTCCGGTTTCCTCCCACAGACCAAAAACATGACTGTCAGGCTAATTGGGCTGGTAAAATTGTCCTTAGGTGTGAGTGGGTGTGTGGTTGTTTGTCTCGTTCGTCTCTGTGTGGCCCTGCGATGGACTGGCGACCCGTCCGGGGTGTCCCCCGCCTCTCGCCCCTTGACCGCTGGAGATAGGCACCAGCTCCCCCGCGACCCCCTGTGGAGGAATTAGCGGCTACAGAAAATGGATGGATGGATGGATGGTTTCTGTAGAGAGCAGAGCCCAGAGGTGAAACCAACCCAAATCTATTTACAGCACGTTGATCCAAAGAGGAACCAGTTTCTGGATCCCAGTGAGGAAACAAAAACATTTTCAATATTCTAAGGATGATCTCTTTGAAAGGAAGGTGAAAACAGTGTTGACTTACAGCAGCTGTTTAGAGTTTGTTCAGGTTAGAGTGCAGCATTACATTCTGTTAAATCATTAAAAGTCTTCTTATGACACAAACAGGGAGAATCAGGAAATTAGTTTCCCACTATGTGAGTTGAGTGAAATGTTGAGGTTATATAAGAAATGATGATCACGTTGAATCATGTTGATGTGCAGCGACTGTTCTCCAAGTTGTAGACGAATATTTAAAATGTGCACAGAAGTCACTCTGTTTATTCTATTGGAATTTTTTTCCTGTTGTTTCTTTCCATCAATTTTGTTTGTAAATGCTTTTAAAGTTGGCTTTCCTAACTACTGGAAAATACATGTTTTTCTTTTCAGGAATCATTGAATGGTTTGGCCCTTGACTTGCAACAAGTTTTAACTTTTGGCCCCAAAGAACCGAGTGTCACTCTTTAGTCTGGTGCATTACTGCCATCTTGAAACAGCTCCACCCTCAGCAGTTTTAAAGGGAATCATTACATTTATTTTTATATTGCCATGACTTTCACATCATAGTTATTTACTTATGTAGAATTCGGCATAACACAAAATTCAGTCACTTCCATACAAATGTCATATGCAGTTATGGCATTAATGTAGTATTTGCATAAAAATTATAGTTTTAAAATATCAGTAAACTTCGGTCTGCCTGCTCATATCTTATCAATTTGGTCAGAACTAATCTGTGTTTCTCCAAACTAAGGTAGTTCAAAGAGCTAACAGGTAAGATACTGATCATTTATCATCTTTCCACAGAAAATCACAAACGGTCTGAAGAATCATATTAGTATTTTTGCTCTTTAAAGTAATTAAAACATAAACCCAAAGAAGCAATGAGGAGAATCTACAAGGAGTTACTGCAGCCTGGAAGAAAATAAGAGCCTGAACTTTAATCCTCCATGCAATTTAGATATAAGCTGTTAGAGGTTAGTGTGTGTGCGCACATGTGAGTGTGTGCATGAACATTAATGAATTGGATGAACTTGATATTCTTTTAAATAACAAAAGAGGAATTCTAGTTCACTTTTAAATGAGAGACTTATCAAACCAACAGCTGGTACTCTTTCAGTTTTTACCTGCGGGAGGTGACGAAGAGCCTTGATGAGAATAATTAAACACAGCATGTTCAGGAGGCTGGAGGATGTTCAGTGTTTCTGAGTCATCTCTGATGATGGCTGTCTGTTTCCCTAACGCTGATATGGGAGATGATGAGTTTGGAATTAATGAGAATCACTCACTGTGCTGTGTGTGTGTGTGTCTGTGTGTGTGTGTGTGTGTGTGTGTGTGTGTGTGTGTGTGTGTGTGTGTGTGTGTGTGTGTGTGTGTGTGTGTAGCTTTGGGAGACCACATCACTATTCCCCTCCAGCGCTTCACAACATTTTCCGAGCAGCGTTGGTCTGTCGTGTGGCGGTGGCAGGATAACTGATGAAGCGGGTCCAGAGTGACGCTCAGCTCAAAGGGAAACAGAGAGTTTGAGTGTGAAGATCTGATCTGGAGTAACGAGACCAGCTCGGCTCACACTGACCTCAGAGAGGCTCGAGAGCTCCAGGACTGATCTGGTTCACAGCTAGGAAAATAAAAAAGTTTAAATCCTGACATGAACATTCAAGTTACGCAACTTTTTACCTGTTTAACCCTCTGGCCTTTTAGTCCCTTTACCTTATCAAAGCATGAACTTTACTGAAGAATTAACTACTAAAAAATATGAAGAGGTTTGAATTAAAAATTAAACATTATTTTGTCACACTATTTTTTTTTAAATTCTCACCTATTGATATTACTTTGCATGCTGGGTAGGAAGTGCAGAGCTGTCAGTGCTCAAAGTAAAAGGCACATAGAACGTGATTCATGTTATAGAACATGAGGCAGAGAGCGGATGATGTTTAAACTGTACAGATACAATCACTTTATACTGTGAAAGCAGCAGTTTGTCATATTTAAAATATGAATGTTACTCAATCTTATTCTCAATGTGTCAACCTTGAAAAGCTGGAAAAACAAAAGTTATAAGCATTATAACATCACTGCTTTCCCAACAGACACTGTGGCTTAGTGACATCGAGTTCCATGTTGGAGAGTGTGGGTTCAATACAATACAATTATACAATTATATGTTTAAATTCCCCTGTCACTGGGCAGGCCGACATACACTCACGTAAGAAAAAAACAGAAAGTCCGTATAAGGCTGGGGGGCCAGAAACACGTGTGTCGCGGGCCGGACTTGGCCCGCGGGCCGCCGGTTGCCGACCACTGCTCTACAGCCAGCTCCACAATAAGAACATCAGGTTAAACCCCTCATTCTTCCTTATGTCTTAGTCTCTGTCCTGGATCCTGGTTCCCACAAAAACCATAACCATGTCCACAGTTGGGCCTCTTATTTCTGCCTCACCAGAGTCTGTGTCAAACATTTATTTATTTATTTAAATGTAGTCAAAATTGTGAGTATAGTTCATACCTAAACGTTTAAAACTGATTTTGTGAAACATGAAGCGTCTCTAGATGAGTTTTAGATCTTTACACACTGCAGTAGGTCTGGATTAATAAACTAATATAAAGTAGGTAAAAACTTCTGGACTACAGATTTGGCAAATGATTCCAACTGATTTTGCCATCTTATTACAAACATTAAAGCAGCACTCCGGAGGATTTCATCAAGAGAGCAGTTTTTGAATCTAGCGTCCAAAGGCTCCTCCTCAAAACATCTCGACACGCGCGTCCGGTTGTGTGCATGCGTGCGTGCACACGGCGCATATACGTTGCAGGCATGCACTGTACAGCTCAGTGTGTAGGGTTTAATCACTCACAGTTCACATTCTTATTCCAACACTACGAGGGTCTGATGAGCCCTCTCTGTCCCTGCTGCTTCTGATATTAGCTCTGTTAGCAGAGAGCTGCTGCTGGACTCTGAAGCTGAACTTGATTCGGCCCTGGATGAACTTTATGACCAAAATAAACGCGTAACCCTGTCAAGCCTTGCCATTCTGTGAGGTGAAAGGTTTAAAAATAAAAATAAATCCATCTTTAGCTGGAGAATGGGTAGGTTTTTAATAGAAATGAGCCGTGAGGCTGATATGCAAACAGAGAAACACTCGGAGCGTCCTGTACGACAGCGCCCCCTACTGGTACAGGTTTGGTCGATGTGCGTGCATGTTGAGAGAATGCAGACATTTGAATTTCATTGGCTAAAAAATGTCGGCGGCAAGAAATAATGGAAAGGGGTCTCTAGGAGGAAGGAGGGTCTTCATCAGAATGACAGATGTTGTGGAACTCAACCCATAGATCATAGTTTAGACCTGAAATATCATTTAAAACATTTAGAAAACTTTGATACAGAGAAAAATGCTCCAGAGAGCCGCTTTAACACGATTTAACCCAGTTTAGTTTCTCTTCTACAGCGACAGACGAAAGCTGTAGATAAGTTGTGTTGTTTCAAATAGGGCTGAGTTTAGTTCTTTTTATTTTTAGTTGAAATATCAAATTAAGATTGATTCACACTGATTTTTTTAAATAGTTTGAACCATTTAGAAATGTTATCCCAATGGGAATTTTCTTTGAATATTAAGGTTGAGGGGGGCAGGGGTGTAGCAAGCTTTTCAAAAGTGTGGGGGATGCGGTCTGTAGATGTCATCGACTGTTAATTGAAACGCTTAACCCTTTCATGCACGCATTATGAAAACATTTCTATATTTCTTTAAATATTGATTTTATTACTCTACATGAACCTAAACTGAAAAACATTTTGATTTTTTTAAAATATGGTTTGACATAGAAGTGATTTTACTGTCCATGTATGTGGACAGTGCGCAGCAAAGGAGTGAATTTATCAAAAAATCTGATTTTGTAACTAGTTTTTTATTTTAAAGATCAAATATTAATTTAACTACTTTTATTTACAAAGAAACAAACATTTGGAAAACATATAAACATAAATAATGACCTAACTACATTGCAAAAATATATGGATACCAATGAACTGTGTGCATGTTGTGCAAAAAGTAATACTGTAAATTAAGATATTAGGTGGTGACTAAGGTGGGTTACAGGTGTGTTATGGGACTGAGCATCACTGTTCAAGAAGTGCACCCATCAGGAATGTCATATGGTGCCACTTTTAGAGGTGATCTAGGAAGACCAGACTCCTCTGTGTCACATGTCAGGTCTCACTCTATCACATGAAATGTAATTACTAAAAACAGAATTGTTCAACACACTCTCCTGTACATCATCATATTTTTAAACCTGATTTTTCATTCTTCAGTAGAAATTTTAGTGAATTCAGCACATGGCCATTATGGTCGGCCATGTTGAATTGATGATGTCATCAGGCAGTCAATATTCTAAATACAAGATGATCCATATTGTTAATATATTACAAAGAACTAACACTGCCCTGAAGTGGATTGAAGTTTATCAACATGATAAACAGAAAACTGAGTTAAAGTTACTGTAGTGTATGTGGCTGATGTGCATTAAAGGGTTAATGGATGCTTGTCTTTTGTTTTCATTAGAAAAATACCATCAAACGATTTGTTACATTTAGTTTCATGAGAATTACATGTGGATGTGACATTAAACACAGTGGTGAATGAATGATGGTGGTGCATGTGAATATCAGGACATTAATAAACAATATTACATTAAAAGACAAATTAATCACTAATCAGCAATTTACTAACATGCAACGTATGATAAAGTCTGAATTATGAATTACTAATAACACATTTCTGAATGACCTACACATTTTCCAAAAATTAAATCTAAATATTGTGTTATTGTATCCAGTTTGAACCATACAGCTCAACTTATGACCTACAAAAACCATCACTAGTTAAATGAAGTATTTAGCTGTAAAAAATATTTCAACTTGCTTTAACTGACTGTAGCCTACTACTTAACAAACTGTAACTATAAATTGTAATAACTTAAACTTATATTTATTTTATTGCTTCCCTGTGAACCTTCAAGAACTCTCTGACATTTCTTACTGAAACTGATGCCAATAAAATCATTTTGGCTCAGTTTAAAAACTAATTCTAAATATAAATATTTATTTATTTAAATAGGATTTTAGCTTTTACAGTAATTTCACTTACACTTTTCTGCATATTTGTTCCACTGAGTGAGAAACAGGAAATAAAAGCTCAATTGTGAGGATCTGTCTGAGAGACAGTTTTTTAAAAACTGCTGACATTTTCAGGGAAATCAAATAAGTTATTTCTGGGTAAATACCCGCTGTATAACTATTTTCATCACAAGCCGAATATGAGACAATGACAAGAGAGGCGGGACTTATAGCGCAAAGCTGATCGATTGATTGACAGCCAACCGGCCGGTGTTCAGAGCAGCAGAGAGAGAGGGGAGAGGAGTGAAAGTGATCGGCAGCCGGCTGGTGTCAGGTTTCAAGGAGCAACAGGAGAGGGAGGGGAGGAGGGAGAGGGGACAAACAGCGGTCGCTGTGAGGAGAAATCAGACAGGAGGAGGTTTGGAGCAAAACGGCTGGAAAAGTGTGGGTGTTGAACGATCTCACTAAGAAAAGTGTGGGTGTTAAAACACCCACATCCCCCACGGGTGCGACGCCCATGTTGAGGGGTCTGTATCATTTCCCCATCTACCTGTTTAATCATATTGCTGTCTCTTATACACAT
>SSNR01000189.1:321083-333377 GCA_006937965.1 Callopanchax toddi
GTTTTTTGTTCTTTTTTGTGTTTTTTGTTCTTTTTTGTGTTTTTTGTTCTTTTTTGTGCTTTTTGTTCTTTTTTGTGTTTTTTGTTCTTTTTTGTGTTTTTTGTTCTTTTTTGTGTTTTTTGTTCTTTTTTGTGTTTTTTGTTCTTTTTGTGTTTTTTGTTCTTTTTGTGTTTTTTGTTCTTTTTGTGTTTTTTGTTTTTCTTTCTCCTTTCTGTGTCATTCATCAGTAGCTACTTTGAATGAGGACAAACAGAAGAGAGCGCTCACTCTGACCATTTTTCACTGAAATATTTTTGAAATTTGTTATTTCTGGATGCAATCGCGTTTGGGGGGCAGTCATGGAATTTGGGTGGGGCAATGCCCCCCCTTGCCCATGCCTACATCCGCCTCGTCTGAAACTATCCCTGGAGCTAAGCTGCAGGCAGAGAGCCGTGGAGGAGGGAGAAGGGTGAGGAGGGAGGCACAGCATCAAAACTGGGCAGAGATGGAGATTTTAAGGGAAAAAATATGAAGAAGAAATGATTAAGCTGATTTAGGGTCTTTATGTGGTGCAACGTGATAATCCAGTGCCGGTTGCATGCCCTGAAATCTCATTCCTCTATTTGTGAAAATGTTCTGCTGAACAACCGAGTGTTTTATTTTCTTATTTCAGAGATTCACTCAGAATCGTCTGCATCAGTCTTTTTGTAGTCCAAAATAAATCCAGTGAAAGTGCATCTGTGCAGCGCTGTTGTGTGAACAGATGCTAATCCCAGTCTGGACAGACGGTAAATGTTTTAAGGAGATTATAGACCGCTAACGGCAGAGGCAGATTAGCTGGCTGTTTGATCTGCACCTCTGGACGGACTCGTGCTCTTTCTATCCCGTGCACATTTCAGTGAGCCTGTAGTAATGATTCTACAACTGGATGTAATCAAACTGATTTAAAAGCATGATCTTATTTAGTCATGTCAAATGTCAGGACTTCTGTCCCTTCTGAAGGCTAAACTCAGATGTCTAGTGGTGTTTTAAAATGTCAGCGCGGGCAAAGGTGGCAGAATGAAGGAAGAGCACAGTTAGACTCCCAGGCTGTGTTATTATTACTATTTTAACCATCAACACACAGAAAAAACTACATTTTAGATTTTGTGACTTCCTGCTTGGACATCCAGGCTCCTGTAGCGGCTCCTCTCTGATTTTATGGCATCTGTCTGTCCATGTTGTCTTCATGTGACCAAATGATCAAGTAGAAAATGTATGTGTTTAACACTCTTATTTATGAAAGTAAATGTTGATTGTGATCCTAGTTAAGCCTGAGGAGTGGTGTTTTATGGTAGGAAATCTGGACTGTAGTGTGATAAAATAACGCTCCACTAAACAGCACAACTCTGACACCTGCTGATCAAGTTAGGAACTGCAGTCTCATTCAAACTTTGCTATTTTAAAGAGATAGTCCACCAAAAAGTTATTATTTTTTTGTAAGGATGCACCGATATCGATACTTAATCGGTATCAATACCAGTTAAGTATCGGTATCGATACCGATACCGGTATCAGTTAAAGTTACCCGATACCAGGAATCGATACCAGTGGCTTCACTGTCTGTGACTTGTGATTTCTGTTGTAGTTTCCTATATTGAACACTAGGGGGAGCTATTGAGCTAAAGAGGAACAGTGTGGGTTGAGAGCTGGAGATGGTGCCAAATAGTTCATTTTATTTGGTTAAAATGTGGAAAACTGCAATAATTTCACTGTGAAATCACAGAAAATGGTTATTTTTCACCTTATATTTTAGTTTTGTGATCATTTTTATTAATATATTTTATTTTATTATCTAACTCAGTTATTTGTTGTAAAAAGCAGAGAAGAAAAAATAAAACCTGTATTCCAATTTGTTGCATTTTTGTGTGGTAGAAGTATCGGTACTCGGTATCGGCGAGTACTCAGATTTAAGTATCAGATCGATTTTGAAAAAAGTGGTATCGGTACATCCCTAATTTTTTGTCTATTGTCATATTCCTCATAGTTAGATCAGTGGATAAAAACAATTAGTAACCAGCCCAGTCGTTTTCCTGATCCAGCAGTACTCCTTTAGCGTTAGCTTAGCGTAAAACACTGTAAGTGAATGGTAACAACTAGCATTGTGAGAAAACAGTCCTTAAAACTCACTTTAGTGATACTAATTTTGATTAGTGACCTCTTTTTTTCTTTTACTTTTTATTTTCACTTACAGTCGATCTGATTTTTGAGGTCACTAGGCAGAATTAGTATCACTACTGAGTGAGTTTTAAGGACTTTTTCTCACTATGCTAGTTGTTACCATTCACTTACAGTGTTTTACGCTAAGCTAATGCTAATGGAGTACTGCTGGATCAGGATAACAGCTGGGTTGGTTACTAATTGTTTTTATCCACTGATCTAACTATGAGGAATATGAAAACAGACAAAAAGAATCACTTTCTGGTGGAATATATATCCCTTTAAGACAAAGTTATCAACGTATATATTTCTCAGTGTATCCATTCTAAATATTTAAAAAAGAAATGCATCGTTTCTGATCTGTGGTTTTAATTAGATGTTTTCAGCTGAATGGGTAATTGTGTTAAAAACTGACAAATCAATTGATCAAAATCTTGATATTTTTTCTCAATCGAGCAGCCCTAAAACATTCAGTGCTTTAAATATGAGAAAAGCCTGAACCTGTATCTGTGTACATAGTTGTTCAGTCAAAACCTTTTTTTAATTTCCAACATTTACAGAAACGTATTAGTGCACGCAACACACACACACATGGTCCCGAAGCTCTGCTGAGATATTCCTGGTGCCAATTAGATCTAAGAAAAATGTCAGACATGGGCACAGACACACACAGGAAGTGGATCAATGTGACGGGCATCCAGCCAAGAACCTCCATCCTTCTTCCTGCCTCTCCGTGAACGAGAAAAATACCAATACTTACCTTGTAACGGCAAGTTTAGAATACAACAGAAAGGGAAGGTAAATGTGATTTTCCTCCCTTTTTCTGATTGCCTTTTTTAAAAAAGTTATAATTCAACATTTGATGGCGGTGTTGGTTTGAGAAAGGCATGAAACGGTTTGTGTGAAGTCCTTCTGCTGCATCGTGGACTCCTACTGAGAATTATTCAGTGTTCAGTCTGAGACACCTGCAGAGACTGGACTGGACTCTATGGGTGGAAGGCAGAGGTCTCCACACTCAGGGGACACAAAAGTCTGTAACGGGTCTGAAACCAAGCAGGACCTTCAAGCTGACAGATGATGTCGATCGCTTTTAGATTTCAAATGTTAATGATGCACAAAATGAGATCAATTAAATAATGGAATTATCCATAAAAGTAGTAATAAGTCACTGTCCTGGTGAACCTCTTGTCTTCGTGGTTTCAGGTTCAGAGACAGAAGGAGTTCATTCTGATGAACCAGTTACTCTAAAAACAATATCTGAGCTGTAGCTGAGGTGATGGACTTATTTACCTAAATCTGACCTGTTATTTTGGTTTAGTCAGGACAACTTACAGTTTTGGGTTCAATCAACGTAAAATCAGTGATGTTCACTAAAAGAAAAGATAAGTTGAAACAACTTAACTGAATTGCTTCAGTTGGTAACAAGTAATTCAATCAGGTTTATCCAACTTAAATTATTAAGTTGGTTCAACCTGACAAATTTAAGTCAAACTTACTCAAATCATTTAGTTCCTTACAAATCAAAAATTAAAATCCTTCTGACTGAAATTGATGTAAATTCAACTCAAATTTTTAAGTTTTTCCAAACGAAACAACTGAATGATCAAAAAGCACATTATCAATGACTTTGAACTTAAAACTATTTAAATGTAAATCATCTTAAATGTGTGTTTTAGCGTGTTATTTTAGTTTTTACTTTCATTGTAATTAGAATTCCAAGTTGGCTAAAAAGAAAAACAAATCCACTGCAGAGACGGAACATTTTAACATTTATTGTGAGAACATCACACATTTAACTATTTTGCACAGATGCAAGTAATAATGCACTAAAGACTTTTTTACACTGTAAAACATTTTCCTCCTCTCTGAATGGAGTGAATATTTATGACTAGCTAAGCCCTGCTAGCAGGTTAGCGACAAAAACTAAGTATTCATAAAAACTCAGCTCCATTCACGGAGGAGGAAAACATCTTGAAGTATAAAAAGTGTTCATTGTGTAATATTTTTAAAACCATGTGAAACAGTGAGCTGCTGGTGGAGCGTGTTGTTAGCACTGTTACAGTCAGGAGGTCATTCTGATGAACCAGCTGATTTCCACTCAGCTCTTTGTTTTCACCACAGCTTGTTTAGAGAAATACCACAGAGACGCCGCCGACGCCGCGTTGAGCAGGTAACTTGAATAGGCCGTCAGTTTATTTTCCTATTGAACTGTATCCATAGCAACAAGTGTCACTGGGGTGCCTCCACAAAACAGGCAGCCACGAGTCAAACTGTGTGCAGAATTAGAACCTTTTTGTTTCTTTAAATAAACTTTTGGTTTTTGTGGGTCCCCGTGGAGTTTACACCAACAGGTCTGAGAGCAAACCAGACTGGACTGGGACCTCAGCAGGTTTCCAGTGGATGATCCCCGAACATATAAAGGGTTTTCACTGGGACACGAACACAAAAAGAACCTTTTTATTTTCATAAAAGATCGTATAAAGTTCAGGGACCAGAAGAGACAGGTCAAGATAAATCAAACACGTGCTTTCTGCTCAGGAACCATTCAGAACACACACACACACCCTGTAGGAACACAGGTCGTGAAAGGTGGGCCGGGCTGAGAACAACGCCAGAGGAGGGAGAGGGGGGGAAGGGGAGGACAGGAGCTGAATGAGGGAGCAAAAAGGAGCCTTCTTTGAGAGTTTCCACACAATACTCCGAGGGTTTCTATGACAACCTGGAGTCGCCAGCTGGGCCCATACAGGCAGAAGAAAGAGAAGTTTGGCACAAGTGGGAAAAGTACCCAAATGTTCTGCTTTGGACGAAGAAAAAACCTGATCCTGCTTTTTTAAATCAACAGGATGAGAAGGATGCTCCTGCTGATTTGACTTCATTTATAAGAACCTGTAGGGAGTGCAGACCCGGTTCAGACAGATCCGGTTCAGACAGACCCGGTTCAGACAGACCCGGTTCAGACAGACCCGGTTCAGACCGTGCACCTGCTGCTGGAGCTGCAGCTGATGCGGGTCTAGAGAGAGAGGGTCTGCAGAGCCTCATGATTAATGCGGCTTTTAGCTGCAGCCTGGGCCCCGATCGGAACCCCCCCCCCCCCCCCCCCACACACACACACACACACACACACACACACACCCCTCCATCCACCAGAAGCCGTGCAGTGACGGAGAGGCAGCGTAACTCCAACAGAACCTCCAGACCATCCGCGCGTAAAGAAAGTTTCAGCCTGGTCCTTTAGGTGAGGTCAGGAAAGACCTCATTTAAGGTGGACTCAACTTGGCCAGGACCGTGGGACCGGACCGTGACGGTCCACAGTCCCAGTCCGTGCGCTGAAGATGTGCGCGTTTCTTTGGAGGCAGAGGAAACCGCGCTAGGACGCATCCGCGCCAAATGCAGCAAATCCCCCCTTTCCTCCTCTTCTCCTCCCGCCAAGGCGCCCCCTGACCACTCTGTCAGAGAGGGGGGGTCACTCCTCCTTAACCGACAAACACACGCACGCACACGCACGCATTAAAATCCCGCTGCAGCAGCAGCAGCAGTGATAGATAATTCATTGCAGCAGGAAGCAGAACACACCGAATCCACAGGCTTCTCAGCGCACACTTTGCGCACATCGCATCACTTCAGACTGGCGCACTTACCTTTGCACTACAGCGGAACTGGGCACAGTTAGTTCCCATTTCGAGACGAGGCTGTAGAATCCAGTCAGCTCCACTCAGACACCCAGCGGCTTTCAGCAGGGACAGAATCCCGACCTCCATCCCAGATCCTCACATCTTCTTCCACAATCCTCACCAAACTATGCCAGCGCTTCTTTTCTTCTCTTCTCTTTTTTCTTTAACTCCCGGTCCTCTGCCCCCTCTCCTTTCCTCTCCCTCTCTGAGGTTGCCTGGTTACCTCTTTCTGTAGGATGGATCAGACCGCCGGCCGGCAGCCAATCACAAGCCTGGGTTCATCTTAACCCCTCCGCTGCTGAACTGTCCTGATTTCCATCTTTCAAGGGTGGAGGAGAGAAGTGGGGTGGGGGGTGGATTTAGAAATGAAACCGGATTTAATGAAAGAGAAAAAGAAGAAAGAAGAGTGGACGGCATCGAGGTTTGGATTAGTTTAGTCTGAGGAGGACTTCATCATCATCATCACACGCCCACTCCTTTACTACAGTGACCGCTGCAGCTTCATCCTGTCACTCATCACTGAGACCCACACGCAGCATCACGTGACTCAGGGCTCGTTGCTCTCAAAGTCCTTCAGTTTTTGGTGAGAACTTGGAAACAATTAAAGGCTTAAAAAGAGAGCTGTAGTCGAGGTGATGGACTTATTGACCTAAACCTGACCTGTTATTTTGGTTTAGTCAGGACAACTTACATCTTGGGTTCAAACAACATAAAATCAGTGATGTTCACTAAAAGAAAAGATCAGTTGAACCAACTTAACTGAATTGCTTCAGTTGGTAACAAGTAATTCAATCAGGTTTATCCAACTTAAATTATTAAGTTGGTTCAACCTGACAAATTTAAGTCAAAACTCACTCAAATCAAATACTAATAATACTAATACACTGTAAAAAGAAAAGGTGGAATCAACTTAATAGAATTGCTTCAGTTGGTAATAAGCAATTCAATTAAGTTTATCCAACTTAAATTACTAGGTACAAATGTATTAAGTTGGATAAACTTAATTCAATTGCTTGTTACCAATTGAAGCAATTCAGTTAAGTTGGTTCAACTATTCTCTTTTTTCAGTGCACTCTAAAAAATAATATCTGAGCTGTAGCTGAGGTGATGGACTTCTTTACCTAAATCTGACCTATTGTTTTGGTTTAGTCAGGACAGCTTACATCTTGGGTTCAATCAAGGTAAAATCAGTGATGTTCACACTAAAGAAAAAGAAAAGTTGAACCAACTTAACTGAATTGCTTCAGTTGGTAACCAGTAATTCAATCAGGTTTATCCAACTTAAATTATTAAGTTGGTTCAACCTGACAAATTTAAGTCAAAACTGACTCAAATCATTTAGTTCCTTAAAAATCAAAAATTAAAATCCTTCTGACTTAAATTTATGTAAATTCAACTCAAATTTTTAAAATTTTCCAAATGAAAAAACTGAATGATCAAAAAGCACATTATCAATGACTTTGAACTTAAAACTATTTAAATGTAAATCATCTTAAATGTGTGTTTTAGCGTGTTATTTTAGTTTTTACTTTCATTGTAATCAGAATTTCAAGTTGGCTAAAAAGAAAACAAATCCATATCAGAGATGGAACATTTTAACATTTATTGTGAGAACATCACACATTTA
The DNA here is from genome assembly GCA_006937965.1 of Callopanchax toddi. Classification (NCBI taxonomy): domain Eukaryota; kingdom Metazoa; phylum Chordata; class Actinopteri; order Cyprinodontiformes; family Nothobranchiidae; genus Callopanchax; species Callopanchax toddi. The sequence goes on from SSNR01000189.1 coordinate 328,560, forward strand.
ACTATTTTGCACAGATGCAAGTAATAATGCAATAAAGACTTTTTTACACTGTAAAACATTTTCCTCCTCTCTGAATGGAGTTAATATTTATGAATAGCTAAGCCCTGCTAGCAGGTTAGCGACAAAAACTAAGTATTCATAAATACTCAACTCCATTCAAGGAGGAGGAAAACATGTTGAAGTATAAAAAGTGTTCATTGCATAATATTTTTAAATCATGTGAAACAGTGAGCTGCTTGGTGGAGCATGTTGTTAGCACTGTTACAGTCAGGAGGTTGTGGGTTCGCTTCCCATCTGTGGCCAGCTTGCATGTTCTTCATGCTGTGTGAGTTTTCTCTGGCGCCCCAGGCTCTTTAAGGTCAAAGTCATTGATAATGTGCTTTTTGATCATTCAGTTTTTCATTTGGAAAAACCGAAAGATTTGAGTTGAATTTACATCAATGTAGGTCAGAAGGATTTGGATTTTGAATTTGTAGAAACTAAATGATTTGAGTGAGTTTGACTTAAATTCATCAAGTTAAACAAACTTAATAATTAAAGTTGGATAAACTTAACTGAATTACTTGTTACCAATTGAAGCGATTCAGTTAAGTTGGTTCAACTCTTCTCTTTTTTCAGTGTAGTTGAAACACTCCTCTAACCTAAAGCTGAGATGATCTCATGTTGGATTTAGAGTTCATGACGGGGATGACTCTCAGAGGCTATAACTCTGAATTATAGCTGATTCAAAGTGTGTTCTAATGTTGACTATTGTAGATCTACAGCTAACAGTTTCATTATCCGGTCCTTTATGATTTATTTAGCTAACAGACACAAGTCAGGTGAAAACATTAGCACTAAGACCTGAAACTAAAGGCCTTGATGTGTGATTTATTGATTAATTAGCTTAAAAAGGCAGACAGAATTTGACTGATCTTAAACATTTTGCTGTTTTTATTCTTACTCATAAGTCTTCTGTGTGACATGCTGCTGCTGGGGCTTCCCGAGTCTCAGTCTGGACCCAGGTCTTCTGATCTCTGAACATGAAGGTCATCAAAGACACCTCCAGCTGAAACCTCTCCTACATTCAGAGGTTTGATTTATTATTGGTGAGGACACGAGGACGAGCGCTCACTTTATAAACACTGAACTGTCATTTTATTGATCTAAAACTCTAAAGCAGCAGAAACCAAACCTACAGTAAGCTTGGCAAAGAGGACACGTCGTTTCTGTAGGCGAATGCTTGTAAAGATCTATGATTCTCATCAGCGTTAGGAGGATTATTTGTGCTTGTAAAGCTCCCTGTTGCCACATTTAAGGCTCAAAATAACAGGGATTGTTTTACAGAAAGCCAAACAGGCCTCAGCTCTGTGTCAGAGACGGTAATGTGTGTAGTCACAACAGTTCCTCACCCTAACAAGCGTACATGAGTTATGGATCATTATCCTGCTGCAGAATGGTTTCTTTTTCTCCACAAAGGGAGCTTGGTCAGAGTTGAGTTGCCTGCAGGTGCTGGAGTCCAACTCTAGTGCATCAAACTGAAATCAAGTCATGTTTCACTCTGGTGAATATCTCTGACTCGGTTAGTTGTTACGACACGCAGCTTTGACCTGTGAGATTAGAACAGCTGCAGGTTAAGTTGGGGATCTGATGGTGTCTGGTTCTAAACCTGAAAGCCTTTTTCTGAGCAGCCAGTGGAGTGTGATGATCTCTGTAGAACCTCCAACAGTAGTCCCTGGTGTTTAGTGTGATTACAGCCCGATATTCAGTCTGAGCATCACGTCTCTGTACGTTTGGATCCAGAAACCTGAACACTGAACAGAAACGGCTGCGTGAGATTTGTTCAAATGTTTCTTTAATCTCTTCTATAAATTTGCAGGCTCTTATCCATATTCCATCTACAAATCTACTCCTGCATTTATGAACCAAATTTAAATAATTCCTTCTCAACTCTCAGATTTATCCACCAGGGCCGGATCTAGCCAGCCCCACTAAGGGGGGCAGGTAGAATATCAGGGGGGCCAGTCTGGACATGCTAAGAATGTTTTTGTCATCACCCCCCCCCCCCAATCTCTTAAATGCATCACAAACTACACCATCATCATATCAGTTCCTCTATCCATAGATTTATGTTCATATCTGATCCCTACCCTCTGCATTTACCCGGGCTTGGGACGGAACAAGTAGGACACTGGCTGATGCCCTGTTGAGGCTGACCTCATCTGGTTAGGTTTGGTTTGTTTTGGGGTTTTTGTTTTTTTTGTTCTTTTTTGTGTTTTTTGTTCTTTTTTTGTGTTTTTTGTTTTGTTTTTTGTTCTTTTTGTTTTTTGTTCTTTTTGTGTTTTTGTTTTGTTTTTTAGTTATTTGTGTTTTTTTTGTTTTTTTGTTCTTTTTGTGTTTTTTGTTTTGTTTTTTGTTTATTGTTCTTTTTGTGTTTTTTGTTTTGTTTTTTGTTTTATTGTTCTTTTTGTGTTTTTTGTTTTGTTTTTTGTTTATTGTTCTTTTTGTGTTTTTTGTTTTGTTTTTTGTTTATTGTTCTTTTTGTGTTTTTTGTTTTGTTTTTTGTTTATTGTTCTTTTTGTGTTTTTGTTTTGTTTTTTAGTTATTTGTGTTTTTTTTGTTTTATTGTTCTTTGTGTTTTTTGTTTTGTTTTTTGTTCTTTTGTGTCTTATTTTTGTTCTTTGTTTCTCTTTCTTTCTGTGTCATTCATCAGTAGTTACCTTGAATGAGGACAAATGGAAGAGAGCGCTCACTCTGACCATTTTTCACTGAAAAATTTTTGAAATTTGTTATTTCTGCATGCCATCGCGTTTGGGGGGGGGGGCAGTCATGGAATCTGGGGGGGCAATGCCCCCCCTTGCCCATGCCTACATCCGGCCTCGTTATCCACAAACTTTGCATCACCCTCTCCACTCACATCATCCCTCACAGCTGTAGCTGTAGTTTACCTTGAGCCCTCCTCCCTCCCAGGCTCCAGTATCTCTGCATTTTGTTCCACTTTCTTTGCCGTATCTTAGCATCAGCCTCCCTCGCTCACCTTCCTCTGCTCTCAGTCTCTGTCGGTCTGTCTCGGCTTGGCTGAGCAGATAAATCCTGGATGTTCATGAGGGCAGCCAGCAGCTAGCTCTCTCCTTTCTGCCATGCACACAAACATCAGTCACAGAAACACACCTGAGTGTATGCAATCACAGAGCTCTAGGGTATAATCCATGTGAGTGTCCATATGGATATAATCTGAGAATGTGAAGGTCAGCTCCTTGCAGGATTTGGATTTCTCTAATTCACACAACTGTACAAAAAGGACAGAGAGGATGAGATAGAGAAAGAAAAGAAAGATATGAGGAGCGCAGAATGAGAGGAGAGAAACTTCTGGGTATAAAACGGGTCAAACTCGTTAAAGGCAACAAAGGCGGCTCTCTAATTGGCTGAGCATCTATCTGTAACGTTCCACGCTACAGCTGGACATTAACTGGATGAGTCATGATTACAGTCGGCCTGGGAAAAATAAACCTTAAGCCATGTAACATGTTGACCAGCAAGCTTAAAAACGTGCATATGTTGGATTCTATGTCCATGTCTAAAGACGGATGAGGAAATCTCTGCAGCAGATTCTGATATCAAACTGGAGGTTCAACAGGCTGAGGAGAGACCGGAAAGGGATTTACAAAATAAAAAAGCTCCTAAATGAAAGCATTTAAAAAAACTGGAAGTAAAAAGTTTAACAGGCTATGTGTTGAAGGGTATCTCCCAGTTAATCTCCTCAGAACACACAGGATCCGTACTGAACCATGCTCAAAACGCAAATAAACAATATTCCAATGTCACTTCCTCTTCGATTTCAGTGTGAATGACCTGAACGGTTCTAATGAAGTTTCCAGAACTACAGGTCCAAATGTGCATGGAGCAGAAACTCCTGCCTGATGCAAACTGCATGAATATGCACTAATAACAAAAAAGTTTTAGGAACACGAAGCTCATTATTCTTAACCTAAACCAGGTCACTCCCAATGCGCGGTCTTGTAACCGTTCTTCCATTTTTAGACTGAGCCCTTGTTCTGAGTGACTTAGTTTGACAAAAACACTGTTTATTAATACAGTTACTACAGTAGTATAGTATCATGTGTTCTGTGAAAGATGCAGCAGTAAGTGGAGGGAAAGGAAACTGTAAATCTGGAGAGTTGTGAGTGTTGTGATCTGACCCTGTCTGCATCACCTTAGTGACAGAAAACCAACAGAGACACATTTCCTGAAAGGTTTTTGTACTCAGAGTTCATGTCAAAAAACTTTGGAGTGGAAAACAGGCGAGTCAGGTACAGTTGGGTTATTTTTACGCTAGCACACTAACACACAGGGACTTTATTTTGCTGACGCTAATTGCCCCTAGAGCAGATTTATCGTACTAATTATTAGGATTTGAAGTTAAACTGTGATTCAACTAATCAGGATTAATGCCGAGTGACAAGCATTTAGCTGTCCTGGCTGAATTTAAACTACAGATGTAGATAAAATCGTCCTCTTTCATTTAGAAAAATAATTAGAAACAGATTCATGAACATTAACTTATGAAAATCATCTGATTTGTGGTTCAACAGAATAATAAATAAACAAAAAAACAAAGAAGAAAAGAATGAACAAATGATTTAACCATAGGGACACGTTGAGCCAAGGTGTGAAGACACCTGTAAACAGGTGTCTTCAGTCTGCCTGTTTAGAAGGTGAAACCAGGGCCGGATCTAGCCAGCCCCACTAAGGGGGGCAGGTAGAATATCAGGGGGGGTGAGTCTGGACATGCTAAGAATGTTTTGGTCATCACCCCCCCCCCCCCCCCCCCCCCCCCCC
>SSNR01000189.1:340816-355856 GCA_006937965.1 Callopanchax toddi
ACCAAAAAAAAACCCCACAGAAGTGCCAGTGTCCAACTTGTTCCGTCCCAAGCCCGGGTAAATGCAGAGGGTAGGGATCAGATATGAACATAAATCTATGGATAGAGGAGCTGATATGATGATGGTGTCGTTTCTTGCTACATCCGGCCTCGTTAGAAAGGATGGCTCCTGGACGCCTCCCCAGGGACGTGTTTCAGGCTTGTCCTGTTGCAGGAGGCCGTCAGGTCGACCCAGGACACGTTGGAGAAAATACATCTTCAATCTGGCCTGGGAACTCCTTGGGGTCCTGCTGGAGGAGCTGGTGGAGGACTCCCTAGTTGGGATGCCGCCCCAGCGACCCGGACCCGGATAGGCGGAGGAAGTCGAGACATTTTCAGCATGTGAAACACGCGATGAACACTAAAGTGATTGTAGTGGAAAACAATCACTGGACAGACTTTTTCCAGATCTCAAACAAAGACCGAGTCTCTTGATGATGTGAAATGAATTAAGGAAGCTCTCCCGACTGACTCTGCTGCCTTTGTGCTCTCAGCAGCAGTCGGGTATCTTCTTTTTGGTCCAGATGATGAAGTGAAGCTTTGAACATCCTTTTATTGTCAATGTGGACACAATCTGCACCTCTGAGAAATCTACATCACAGTTCCTTCTTCTGTTCCTTGTTCTTGCATTTTTTATTCATGAAGGTGTTCAGTATCGAGTCAGACACATCACAGGACACGAGGATTGATTGGGAGGCTGTAACAGAAGCACTGATTTACCTTAGTGTACGACAGTATTAATCACACACCACCGGCACTCAGCGAGTTCAGATTTAGAGCAAATAGAAAACTAAAAACATCCCCCGATGCAGCACGAGCTGAGGTAAAAAACTGACTCAGTTCAGAGAGCAGCAAAAACATGGAGTTAAGTGAATGTGTGTGTGTGTGTGTGTGTGTGTGTGTGTGTGTGTGTGTGTGTGTGTGTGTGTGTGTGTGTGTGTGTGTGTGTGTGTGTGTGTGTGTGTGTGTGTGTGTGTGTGTGGTGGGAGGGGAGAGGGCAGAGGAGGAGAAACAGTCAATTTGACTGTTTCAGTGTGTGTGTCCAATATTGTAAATAATGCAGAACCAGCTGCTTCTCATGGATGTTGTCTTCATTTATTTTTAACGGGTTCAGTTACACAGTCCCCCCCCCCCCCCAGTCCAGATCTGCCTGTGGGACTATACGAGTCTGGATATGTGCACGTGTGCATTTAATGTGATAAAGTCACTTTTTAGATGAGGTCACAGAGAACAGGCAGGTTAACGGCTGACTGCTAATTGCTTTTTCATCGCTCAAGTCAATTAAAGCTTTTTACATCCACTACAAAGAAAGGTGGAAGTATTTGTTCTGGCCTGACTGTGACAGTGACTCAGGGGGAATAAGGCCCATGACTGTATGGATTAGTGTTTACATTTGACTGCTTTGACCAATAAAGGCTGCAGCATCATAAAATCCTCCAGTTATCGTCCTGCTGCTCCAGGACGAGTCTCCTGATGACACTGCCTCGTTTAGAACCTCCTCATGTTTACAAAACCACAGAACAGCACACCTTAGAGGTTTTCTGACTGACTGTTTCCTCTGATGCTGTGAAGCCCAAGGCTGCAAACAAGGACACAGTGGGGACTCCACTCCAGCCCTCCCTGTGCTTTCTGGGGTTCCACAGCCGCTAACTGCATTAAATAAGAACACACGGTCAAACAGCCAGCTGATGAAACCTCCCAACCTCCACGTCTGCCTTCATGTTCGCACATGTTGGAGGGAGAAAGTGTGTTTCTGTGCCAGTGTGTGTTAGGGTTGGGATGTGAGGGGTGCCTGGGGCGCATTGCTCATCTCAGTGGGTATAAATAGAAAGACAGAGAGTCAGGAAGATACTGCATCATCATGTCAGGCTGAGAAAAAGATAAAAACAACGAAATTTAGATCTGAGAGCAGGTGGACTCAAATATATACATATAGGAAGTTAAGTCATCTTTTTATTTCTAAGAGCAAACTGAACCTGGATTAGTGACTCAAAGGATGAGCAGCATTCTGACACAACTATTTACCCAAAATGAAATCACGTCTGTGCTCCAGTTCAGCTACACTCACAGGTGAGTCAGTCAGAGGGTGAAGCTGCTGCTGCCAGCTCCAACAGTCGTCAGCCAGAAGGTGGGGGGTCTCTGGACAGACCACCAGTCCATCAAGGACAAAGAGACACAACAGAAATGTTCAGTTTCAGTCTTCATGAGAGACCTTAGAATAATATCAATATAATCAGATACAAATAAAAATAAAAACAACCACAATGTGGTCACAACAGAAGAGTTTCAAGGAAAAACTAACCTGACCTCCACAAGGTCAGATACACAACTTAATATTCACCATCAGCTTTCTACTGACACCACAAACACATCAATCATCTCTAACTAACAGTCAGATCATTAATGTTACGATTCAGACAACAACCACTAACCAAGCAAGTCATGACAATCAGCTCCACTAATGAAGTGAATTATCAACAAAATAAAGTCACATCCACTGATAAGTCCCATCAGAATAAGTAAAATTACGGTTTTAGACCACTCATACAAAACTCCCATAGAGCGCTGTGCGTTTTTTATTAAAAGTGTCATAAAACGCCTCAAAACGGGCTAAACTACACGAACCAAATTCATTCAACAGTATGAGTGTCCCTCTAACATTCAGCTACAAAGACATGTCGCTATTTAAGGTATAAATCCACAAAACAGGAGGTCTCTGCCGTTTGCTGATAGGCGTTTTCAATAGCAAAAGTCTACTAGACACATTGGTAATAAAACGAAATAAAAAAACAAAGGAAGTCACTCACCATGGAGGTGATGAAATCAGGACCCATGGAATAAAACGGCTTTTTGTCACAAGCTGCCAAGAAGGATTCTCTGAATAAATATCCATTTTGTTAGTTAGTTCTCTCCAGTTTTAACTCACGTCTGCTGCCAGGCAGGAGCAAACGATCGCTCTGTAGAGCTTCCAGGTCAACATCCGGTCTGAGTCATTCAATACGTTTTTCTTTTTCTTTTTTACTTTATTTGTAATCACTTATGACTTATCAGTGTGTTACAGCGCCATAATTAATGATAAAAACTAAAGTAAATACTTAAATAATAAGCATTAATCCTCTGGTTTTGACTGTGCCGTTGTGCGCATGTCAGGGACGCTATGACCTGCGTCCTGATGGGTCTCCTATCTTTTGCATTAAGGATGATTTCCAGTGCGTCTGGAACAGAAAACAATGCGGTGTCTCGGGACGGCGTCCGGTCCAGACATGAGCAGTAGATCCCAGAGAAACAGGACCTATCGGTCTGGTAAAAAATAGAAAACGTTTTCTAAACTACACCTAAATGCAGATTATACACAGGACACAATGGATGGCTCGTTTAGTTTTATTTTCATGTTTTTTATATTTTGTGATCCTATTTCTCTTCTTCCTCTTGGGACTGGTGGGGCGGCGCCCTAGCGCCCCCTATGGACGGGCCGCCACTGACCCTTTCTCTAACACGCCTGAATCAGACGAATGGCTCGTTACCAGGTCTCTGCAGAGAATGGCTGTGTCCGAATCCGGGGGTAGGATGTTTGTAAGAGCGCGTTTAGAGGCCGATGATGTCACAGCGAGTGCTGTCCGAATTCGAAGGATACTCACTCACGCGTCCTCGTTCCACCCCAATTTTTTTTGTTTGTCACTGTTAATAAAGTCAGTTTATTGGGTGAATTTGTAAAAAACACAACAATAAATAAACTTAAAATATCTAAAAGTCCTTCTGTTGATTTCTGTGTGAAATAATCATCATCAGGCACAGGATTGACCTGTAAATAGTCCTGATTTTATTGACTTTAATTAAGTGAACTTTAAATCCGTTTGGGTTCATTTTTGTTGGGATGTGACTCATTTTTATAAATATATATTTTTTTTTTACAAGGGCAACGCTCACTTTATTTCCATAAGGACACATAGGTATCATTACCCAATCCTGTCGAGCTATTCATAATAAAAATGACTTCCGGTTGTAGATTTCAAAATAAAAGTGTTCCAATTCCTTAGACATTTTTAAAAAACATACACATATATTTAACACATATTGTGCTCTGATTTTTCTCCTTTCAAGCTTACAAATCAACACCAGAATAGATAATTTCATATCGAAAAACCACAAGCAAAAAATGTATATTGTCCAACAAATAAGAACAGAAAAGAAAACAAACAAAAGAGAACAACAGTAGTAACAAAAAGCAAACTAGACACACAAAAAAAGATAAAATTAATTAATAATTCCACCCAAATTTCAAGGATGGGTCTGGTGTATCCTCGCTGGCAAAGGCTATCCCAGGATGCTTTGCACGCCGGCCGTTGGATTCTACTGATTCATCAGATTTGCAACAACGGCGGAAGAAACCAGAGAGCAGTCAAGTTTCAAATGTAAAAAAGCGATAAAAATGATAAAGAGCTCAATAAAGATATGAAATTTAAGAACAAAAATCCCTGAAAGAGAGGCTGAATGTTTACAATATCTCAGTCTTAAATAAAAATGCGGATGGAGATCAAGCAGCTCCTCTGGGTCCATGTTATTAGCTTTAGCCTGTCTGTCGGCTGCTGTCATGGTTGCTAAGTGACTGGACCTATAGGGGCAGGGGAAATGATGCTAGACTGTCCGAATTTTCATTTCTAACTTCAGCCACGTTTTATCCAGGCAGCAGATTGTTTAAACCTCACCAGGATACATAAAAAAGTAAAGAAACCGAATAAAATGTCAAAGATTTGGATGAGAGAACATCACGTCTTGATGTCTCAATAAGAAGAGACGTTTCAGCGTCCTACCTGGATGTCCCCGCACCTGGTGTCCATATTGTTGCTCCTCAAAGAAGGAAAATGGACCTGAGGCAGAAAGAGAGGGTGGGGGGGAGAAGGAGGTATAACATTAAGAAAAAGCACTTGTCAGGTCGCCCATTAGAGTACCATTACAATACCAATCTCTGCTCCCCATCTTTCCTTTTCACAGTGTGTGTGTAATTCTCTCGGTGTGCCTCTAGTCACCAGCGGGGAGATGAGATCATTACCTGTGACTGCAAGGCTAATGTCAAGCACGGCCTACAAACACACACACACACACACGCATAAGCGTACAACAGGCAGACTAAAAAGAATAATGTGAGTCTGCCTCAGTAACAAAACTACGGTGACCGCAGGGCTCGTCTCCATTTGGATAAGGCGGGCTGTTTTACAACCTGCCTCCAACACCAGCAGATGAGAGAAACAAGAGGATACAGAGAGGAGGGAGAGAAGACAGAAGGATGAATAGAGGAGCATCTAATTGGAGACATAGTGAGAACGAATAGCCTCCTCTCTCTTTCTGATGGAAGGGGGAAAAAAGAAAAAGTCCTGCTTCACTGTACCGGGAAAAAGTACAGCTGCAGAGATGATGTGGCTCAGAATTTGCTCATTAGCCGTTCTGCAGCTGTGAACGACAGACGAGAGGAGATGCAAATGACGAGAGAGGTGGAAATGGGTCAGAAGGTGGGGGTGAGTGACCTGGGCTCTAATTAACTTCGCCATCAGCCCGACAGCTCTTATTTCATACCGCTCCCTCGCAATATCACTGCTGCAGCGGGGTGACGCGTGAGGGCAGGGAGACGGAACACACTTCTCTGTTCACACTGAAGTGAATATGTGGTGTCATGTTGGAACAGTGCAGAGGCTGTTTCACTCGCACAAATAATCCTGACTTATTTAAGACGGCGAGGCCAGGTGTTTGAATAAAAACGGACATTTAACTGCGAGGGAATACAGTGAGAGCCCCAGAATGGCTGTTTTTAGTGAGTTATTATGGAAGGTGACTGGTTTTTTCCTGATTTTGTGATATAACACATTAACCCTTTAAACCCTAGGGTCCCCTGACCAGGTGACCCATGCTACTTCCTGTTTAAATTCCTTCCAAAGACAGGCATAATGTTTATTAATATATTCATGACGCAAATCCTCTGAAAGGGAAGAATCTCGTCTAAACAACAAAAACAACGTTTTCTAGCTCAACATGATTAAATTCCAATAATAAGCAATTAAATAGAAAAACTGTAAAAGGACGCTAAATTAACACACCAAGAAAAACACACAAAAGTAACAATTCACCATAATCCTGTCCTCACAAACCACTGTTTAAATTAAAGCCCAAACTCTGCTCTTTCCAACAACATGTGTATCATCACCCTACATGCAGAGTTCACTGAGATAGCTGGGAAAACATATGGAAATGGAGGCGGATTTCCTCCAGTCACCAATATAAACCTGGTCCTACCTCTGTTTTCTTGAATGGGTAAATAGACATTTTGTTGATTTTCCTAAAAATCCTCAAAAACAATTTTTTAGATGGAACTACTATCTATGGTGAAATATAAAAAATAAGAAAAAAACCCAGAAATGTGTACTGGCCCACAGGCGCCTAAATGTGCCAAAATGTCTAAATGACGAGGTCCGCCTGGATCTATATCCACTAATACCTCTCTACATCATCTGCTTTTTACTTTTTGGGCATTAACTTTGGCTCAGCAAAGGGTAAGATGTTGTTCCTTGGATTGCTAGATGTTTTGGATTGCAACTGAATACTTTCAAGGGAATAATAACGTTGTAAAGTGATTTTTTTTTTAAGGCGGAAATTAATTTTTTAATTTTCTGGTGTGTTCCAAACAGTGGCGGCTGGTGAATCTTTTTTTGGGTGGGGAGCATTTTTGCTAGTTAGTTTTCAGATGCGCAAAAAAAAAAAAAAAAAATCACATCTCACCACTAGGGCAGGGAATGATGCAAAATATTTTCATCTGACTGAATATTTTGCTGGTAAAAATCCCTCCCACCAGTTCTCTAACAATGTGGAGCTGTTAGGTCTAATTCTACACATCAAACAGTAAAGAAATCTTAAAGTCTTCATGAGGAGACCTTAGAATAATATCAATATAATCAGATACAAAATAAAAACAACCACAATGTGCTCACAACAGAAGTTGTAAAAGTTTCAAGGAAAAAACAACCTGACAAAGTCAAAAACATTACTTAATATTCACAATTATCTTTCTACTGACACCACAAACACATAAATCCACCTCTAACTAATACAGTCAGATCATTAATGTTACAATTCAGACAACAACCACTAACCAAGCAAGTCATGACAATCAGCTCAACTAATGAAGTGAATTAACAACAAAATAAAGTCAAATCCACTGATAAGTCCCATCAAACCCAGTCAGACCAAACTTCCTTAAAACGCCATAATAATTTAATGAAAAGTAGAGAAAACGCATGAAAAACGGGCTAAACTACATAAACCAACGTATTCAATCAGCAGTACCTGTATTTCTCTAACATTCGGCAGACACCTCAACAAACACATGTCGCTATTTAAGGTATAAATTCACTCATCAGGACTTAGCACTGCTAGCCGCGGCTAGCTCCGCCTATGGGGTTTTTGAATGGGAAAATCCGTGACAGACACATAGTTATTAAGAAAAGAAACAAACAAACGAAGTCACTCACCACTGAGTTGATGAAATCAGGACAAATGGAATCATTCGGCTTGTTTTCACAAGCGGGCAAGAAGGATTCTTTGAATAAATATCCATTTTCTACCCTCCATTAAAAAGAGAGCAAGAACTTCCGGTTTCGGTCTGAGCAACACTCCGGTCCCCTGCCGTTGTGCGCATGTCACACAGGGACGCTGAAGACCTGCGTCCCGAGCGATCTCCTATTTTTTGCACTCAGTGCGCATGCGTCAGGAGCAGAAAACAATGCGCTATGTTGGGACGGCGTCCCGTCCAGACATGAGCAGTAGAACCCAGAGAAACAGGACCTATCGGTCCAGTAAAAAATAGTGAGAAAACCTTTCTAAACTACACCTAAATGCAGATTATACACAGCACTTATTGTATATATAATGGATGGCTCCTTTAGTTTGATTTTCATGATCGTTTTTTATATTTTGTGATCCCTGTTCTTCTTCTTCCTCTTGGAACTGGTAGGGCGACGCCCGTGCGCCCCCTATGGACGGGCCGCCACTGGTTCCAATATAATTTCATTTCAGTCAGAAAGACGAGTGTTGATTTTTAGACGTTTGGAGTTTTCTCTGGAGTCTGACCTTTATTCTGGTACCAAAACCATTCAAATAAACCTTGTAGTTCTTGAGATATATTCAATTCATTTTGGGCGTGTCATTTTTGATCAAATCTCTAAAAAAAGGCCTAGGGTTACCTTAGGCTGTAACATGTTTACAGCGTTTTATAAAATCTTTTTCGTTTCCGTTTTATACAAAAAAGTCAAAAAATAAAACAGTGTAAAGCTTTGAAACAAAGAAAACAGAATTTTCACTTTGTAAAACTAAAGATAAGAGCTCACTCAGCAGCAGACTGTCAGGACTCACCTCCCCCTTCAGTCTGCCCTCCCTTCCATGTCCCGGTTTTATTTACATTTCCTACACATCACACACGCCACGCGTTACTGTAAACATTACAGGCATTACTCACTCAGACCTGTGTGTCTGTGTCACTTTCACAGCCCAAACATGCACACTCACACTGTGTCTGTCACATAATCATCACAGAATCATGTGGAAAAGCACAGGAATATTAAATATTAATCACACATTCATTATGGCCAACAGAATATGAGATGAATTAATCATGACCAACGCGGCTGTCTAGATCCTTATCCTTCACTCTTATCTGCCTTCGTGCGCTGTGAGGACGCACTACAGGAAATTACCTCTGGCCAATGAGAGACCAGCGTGTGTGAATCTGTATTTAGAATAAAAATCTGCCCATTTTAGGTTTACTGCTCCATTGTTCATCTCATGTTCATACATCAGCTCATCCATGCAAACACTGGAATGATGCTGCTAGTTGGAAAACAACATTTACCTAAATCATAAAATCATGTCAGGATAGTTTGCAGCAGAAGAAAAACTGAGGTTGGATAAAAACGTCCCCAAAGCTGAATCTAAGTGCCAGTGAAAGAGCATAACAACAAATAGTAAGGATGCACCAAAACTATACACTCTCACAAATGAAAGGACATAATTGTACCATTATTTGTCACTGGGGTGGTACCCTCAAAAGCACAATTTTGTACCTTTAACTGGGGCTATATCCTAAGGCGTACAAATATGTACCCTAAGGTACAGCTTTGACTAGTAAAAGGTACAAACTACAGTACAAGGGTAAACATGTGTACCCCCAGTTAAGGTACAAATTGTACCATTTGAGGGTACCATTTTGGGACCCCATCCCACAGCAGTGTGACTCATAAAGAGGAGCTCTTCATTCATGCTACTAAGGCCACTGTTTCCTCAGATCTCAGTCATCCATGACACCAATGAGTCACTAACAGAATAACTATGAACAAAAACCTTCAGAAGAGAGGAGAAACCAAAGAAGTTCATCTGAACCCGTTAGGCTTAGCAGAAAAACTGTTTTAGAGAAAACGGGGCGAGCTCTTCATGGTTTCACCCTATAATCATAAAAAGGCTTTCCCTTTAACTGTGGCTCCATTTCAGGAGAAAAATCAGGCTTTCCAATGGATACACATTGTTACAAATAAAAAGAATCAACCAAACACAAATGTCCTTACTTTTTATGTAAGTGTATTTAAAAACGAGTAAGTAGACGAACACGTGGACTTTAGGACCATCAGTTTTTGCTTTAAGGTGACCTTATATGGTCATCTTCTTTATCTCTTTGCTGCCTCTATCTCACGTTGTTGATGGCCCCCCTGCATGCTCCTAATAACCTATGATGAGTCCTCCACACTTGAGCACCCTCCCATCTGATGACTGCTGAGACTCTCTCTCTTACACACACACACACACACACACACACACACACACACACACACACACACACACACACACACACACCACCCCACTGCATTGGACACAGAGGGATGTAGATGATGACAGACATCAGCAGCGCAATTAATGGGTCTGTCCCCTGGTTACAATACAAACTGTGAGGAAGCAAAAGGACAACATTAGCCAATTCAGCTGAATCCTAATGACATAATTAGCCTAGCATGTAGCCTAGCCAGCAGTGAGGAACTAGCATGAAGTCCAGAAAGAGAGAAGATCAGTGCCATGCTTTATGAAGTCATGGAGAGGAATAACAAACGGCCTCTGCTTTGCACTAAAAGAGGAAGCGATCAGGTATGTTGGGAGTACCAGAGCCAAGTGAGCATGGAGAACGTGACGGAGGCAAGTGAGTGAAGTGAGGGGGGAGGGACGGTCCACGGGAGGGAGAGGAGAGTAGTGTAGACACAGGACCATGCCTGTAGCATACTGATGCAGCTGTAAGGCATGCAGTCAGCGTGGCCTTGACTAGGCAACCAAGCATGAGCTGCACAGGGCTGGGCTCCCGTCTAACTGCACCTTCATGTTGTGTGCACTGATGATTATGAAAACATACACTAAAGGGATGATGAAAAAGAAGAAAAACACATCAT
The DNA here is from genome assembly GCA_006937965.1 of Callopanchax toddi. NCBI lineage: Eukaryota > Metazoa > Chordata > Actinopteri > Cyprinodontiformes > Nothobranchiidae > Callopanchax > Callopanchax toddi. The sequence goes on from SSNR01000189.1 coordinate 351,324, forward strand.
TTATATAAAACTCTGATTTTGAACCTGTATGCTGGTGTATGTGTGCAGAGGGTGTGCTGTGCGTGCCTCGGTGACGGTGGCTGTTCATTATGCTACATGTGTCTCCTCCTCCTCCTCCTCCTCCGACGAAGCCTCTGTTATCACAACAAGGAGCCCGAGCAGCTCCAGTGCTAGCTTTGTTTCTCCACCACAGTCCCACAGCAGCATATTCTGCTCTCCAAATCTGGAGCTCCACCAGAAACACAAACCAACATCTCATGAAGCGCCCGACAACGTGGAAGGAAAATAAGTGCTTCTCATTACACCTTTTCTGAATGTTAAGTACATTAAGTTAGTTGATCTATGTTTAGCTTTATAGTCATTTTTACATATTTACAGTTACAACTCAAAGCCGCAAAGTGTTGGGAAAAGAAAGAAAATGCTGACTAAAAGGTGCTAGATTTATAGCTTTGACTTTGACTTTATGGTGTTAGATCCAGATATATTTCATGTTTTGCTCTGAGAATTTATTTTCTCCAGTCTTCAGGCCTCTAAAATCATTGAGTGATTTAAGGCTCTTTATTAGCCCAGTAAACTAGACCATCAGTTCTGCTCTGCAGACTTTGGTCTAGCCACGTTTGATTGAAACGTCTTTGTCATCAACTTTAGACAATTTAGATTTGGGCTATTCTTTAAGACGCAGACAGATAGAGGAACGTAAGGCTTTTATTTTGAAAGAGGATGTATTGGTCGACAGGAAACGGTAAAAGTTTAATCTACCAGCTGGTTCCAGTTGTTGCTAAACGGCTCTGATTGGTCTAATCCACAGCATCCACATATACATACAGTCTGGTTTGTCAGGCTAGCTCTTTATAGGATGACTGTAATAGAAAATGGTACAAAGGCACCATCCAGTAAAGTCCAGTGTATGACGAGAGCTGTACTGGTTTCCTCAGGTGAGGTTCTGATTCGTCACTGGGACAGTTAAGGCTGGTGTCATACGGACCGTCTACCTCTGTCACTGCAGCCTGATTTCACAGGACCAGGTCTCAGTGTCATCTGTACCAACCAGGGCCGGATCTAGCCAGCCCCACTAAGGGGGGCAGGTAGAATATCAGGGGGGCCAGTCTGGACATGCTAAGAATGTTTTGGTCATCACCCCCCCCAATCCCTTAAATGCATCAAAAACTATGACATCATCATATCAGTTCCTCTATCCATAGATTTATGTTCATATCTGATCCCTACCCTCTGCATTTACCCGGGCTTGGGACGGAACAAGTAGGACACTGGCTGATGCCCTGTTGAGGCTGACCTCATCTGGTTAGGTTTGGTTTTTTGTTCTTTTTTGTGTTTTTGTTCTTTTTGTGTTTTTTAGTTCGTTTTGTGTTTTTTGTTCTTTTTTGTGTTTTTTGTTGTGTTTTTTTGTTCTTTTTTGCGTTTTTTTAGTTCGTTTTGTGTTTTTTGTTCTTTGTGTTTTTTGTTCTTTTTTGTGTTTTTTGTTCTTTTTTGTGTTTTTTGTTCTTTTTTGTGTTTTTTTATTTAGTTTTTTGTTCTTTTTGTATGTTTTGTTGTTCTTTGTGTTTTTTGGTTCTTTTGTGTTTTTTTAAAGTTATTTTTGTGTTTTTTGTTCTTTTTTGTGTTTTTTAGTTCGTTTTGTGTTTTTTGTTCTTTTTTGTGTTTTTTGGTTCTTTTGTGTTTTTTGTTCTTTGTGTTTTTTGGTTCTTTTGTGTTTTTTGTTCTTTTTTGTGTTTTTTTAGTTCGTTTTGTGTTTTTTTATTTAGTTTTTTGTTCTTTTTGTATTTTTTGTTGTTCTTTGTGTTTTTTGGTTCTTTTGTGTTTTTTTAAGTTATTTTTGTGTTTTTGTTCTTTTTTGTGTTTTTTTAGTTCGTTTTGTGTTTTTTATTTAGTTTTTTGTTCTTTTTGTATTTTTTGTTGTTCTTTGTGTTTTTTGGTTCTTTTGTGTTTTTTTTAGTTATTTTTGTGTTTTTTGTTCTTTTTTGTGTTTTTTAGTTCGTTTTGTGTTTTTTGTTCTTTTTTGCGTTTTTTGTTGTGTTTTTGTTGTTCTTTTTTGCGTTTTTTGTTTTGTTTTTTAGTTCTTTTTGTGTTTGTGTTTATTTTCTTTTTTGCGTTTTTTGTTTCTCTTTCTTTCTGTGTCATTCATCAGTAGCTACTTTAAATGTGGACAAACGGAAGAGAGCGCTCACTCTGACCATTTTTCACTGAAATATTTTTGAAATTTGTTATTTCTGCATGCAATCGCGTTTGGGGGGGGCAGTCATGGAATTTTGGGGGGGCAATGCCCCCCCCCCCCTTTCCCATGCCTACATCCGGCCTCGGTACCAACTCTGACACAAAGCTACTTCTGAACCTCAGACGTATCATATAAGTACGGATTGCTGTCCTTTGGAACACGACCACATGAGAGAATCAGGAAGAACTCATACTTCCATATTTCATCTTTTCAGCAGCCACATTAGTCCAAGATGAACTGATAGGAACAGGTCTGGAGGTTTTCCTGAAGGTGACTTTGAGCTGTTAGCCGTTTCAGGACAAAGAACCATCTGACTTGCAGAGTGTCAGTATAGAATGCTTATAGACTTTGTACTGCCCGTTTCTCCATATTTGGATTCTTGGTTCAGAAAAGACATTTTCTTTAAACACAATATTACTGAGAACCTTCACCAGCACCTGTAGTAGCGTCGCCCTGTCCGTTATAACTCATGTAGCTCCTTAGCGATGACCCTTTAACCTCGTCCTTCCCTCATCTGTCAGGTCATCTACCTCCCTTCAGTTAAGATGATCTCCAGAGGTGAAGTGAAGGGGAGGAGGGATATTGAGTGGCTTCCTCCCAGTTGTAATTTCCTGTTTGAAGCAGTATTCTTATTACTAAGAATCTGTTTGGGAAGAAAAACTAGATGCTGCGTTCTTTAGACCAAATAAAAACGAGAAACCAATCTGTTGTCGGCAACAAGTCCAAACCTCAGGTTCTGTGACGGTGCTGGGGTTCTATACTGTAGCTGCTCTTGGTAAGGAAATTGATGTCCGTTTTATTGTACAAAGGGATTTTAGAGCAGCTTATCCAGACCAGAAGAGGTGGAGCAAAAAGGAATAAAGTTTTCTTTAATTTAAAGTTTCAGTAAAACAACGCGGATTGTGTTTGATGCCTCAATCTGAACGTCTTGATGTGAAGCGGCGCCAGAAGGCTGCTCTAGGAGCCGACTGTCCAGCAGGCAACAGGAGGTCTGCTCTTCCTTTGTGTCTCCCAGAATCCTTCATCTCCACTGGTCTCTCAGAAAAAGATCCAGACATGGATTTAGTTCATTAGCAGAGATAAGAGCAGCATGCAGGGGGGCACAGAAGTCTATTCCAGCATTTCTGAAAGTGTGCCATGTTGTGAAAAACAAAGAGGGCGAAACAAAAAGGCTCAACAATGCTTTCTTCCATCTTTAATGAAACCAAATGAGCAGAGCTGTCATTTTCTGTCTCCCACCGCTCCCCCACAACCTGATTACAGTCTGATGATGATGGCACTACTTCCTGACATCTAATTGAAATAATTTTGTATGTAATCACTTTAAAAGACTGGCAGGAGACATGCAAGCAATGAGAAGTAGTTAAGAAAGCCAACAGCATTTTAATTGAATCTTCACAGATTCCATCAAACAAGTGTAAAGCCACCCGGAGACGGGCCGAGACCCGGAGACGGGCCGAGACCCGGCAGCACCGTAGAGTAATGGCTTTAAAGGCTGAGAGAGAGAGAGGGAGGGAGAGAGGGAGAGGGAGAGGGAGAGGGAGAGAGAGAGAGAGAGAGAGAGAGAGAGAGAGAGAGAGAGAGAGAGAGAGAGAGAGAGAGAGAGAGCGGAGTTTAGGCTTCAGCCGTTCTTCACACTTTATCCCACATAATCTGTCAGAAATCTTGCGAGTAACACGGCGCATCGAGGTTGACTTTCTGAGATCTTTAATACAGTATTTCTTCTAAACAACCCAAGTACGGGTTACTGCTGATTCTCTAAACCCTGAACTGAGCCCTGGAGCCCCACGCTGATGGTTTGGACACGAAGCAAAGGCAGGTTGGGAGTTTTGTTGGGATGAAGCCCTTACTGTTTGGTGGGACTGCTCATGGTGCATAAGACAGACGGGGACAACCTGTCCACAGCCATTTCCCTACTCTTTAATCTCAGCGGCCGACTGGAGAGAGCAGCGCTGCACATTCCATTAATGTAAAGTGGGGCTTGAAGGCCTGTAATTTATTGGCTCTGCAGACTCGCCTCCCCTCATCTCACTCATACTGGCTAGCAGCCACCAAATACTCCCCCTGATACCAGTCGACATGCAGCGCCCTGCACGGCGCTCTGCACGGCGCTCTGCACCTTCTTCCTTAAGCCGTCTCCTCCTTTACATAGTTGTGTCTACTCCTTTCTTCCTTTACTCTTTTCTTCAGTTATTATCCAGGGATGCTCCAGCTTTACCTGCCACACACACACACACACACACACACACACACACACACACACACACACACACACACACACACACACACACACACACATA
>SSNR01000189.1:373196-383782 GCA_006937965.1 Callopanchax toddi
GTATTATTGTCTAACTGTTCAGGAGACTCCTGTATTATAGACTATCTCTCCAGGAGACCCCTGTATTATAGACTACCTCACCAGGAGACCCCTGTATTATAGACTACCTCACCAGGAGACCCCGGTATTATAGACTACCTCACCAGGAGACCCTGGTATTATAGACTACCTCACCAGGAGACCCCTGTATTATAGACTACCTCACCAGGAGACCCCTGTATTATAGACTACCTCACCAGGAGACCCCTGTATTATAGACTACCTCACCAGGAGACCCCGGTATTATAGACTACCTCACCAGGAGACCCCAGTATGTCAGGCACCAGGACTGTGTGTGTCTGAGGTGGTAATCTGTAGCAAGGGGGTCCCACAAGGAACAGTACTCGCCCCTCTCCTACACTGCAGACTTCAGTTATAACTAGGGGTTGAACGACTTGCTATTTTTACAAGTTGACTACCAAGTAATAAAAGTCGCGTCGACGTCGACTAATCGCTGATGACGTCATACATACGGTGTATACAGGACAGCTTTATAAAACTTGACAGGCTTTGTTGCAAAAACGTATTTTAATGCTGACAACAAACAGCTGAGAGAGAGCAGTTGTTTTAGGAGCACTTTGGTTTTAATATCAAGTCTTTAGACTAAAACGCTGATTAGTTTTAGTCACATTTTAGTCAGGTTTATATGCAAAACTGTTTTAATCTGACTAAAACTGTAGTTTTAGTCATATTGTGGTCTATTGTTTGGCCATAATCATAACAAAGACATTCGCTATTTAATGAATAAAATCACTCAAAGCTTGATAGCCGAGCCATTAGCTCGTTAGCTTAGCCGTTAGCACATCGGAGGCTTGAATAGCGCCACATTTTTAGTAAAACAAGAGATAAAGAAAGCAAAGACTCACCGTTAAGTTGATTAAATCAGGACAATCGATTGGCAAGGGCATCAAAAGCTGCCAAGAAGTATTCTTTGAGTAAATATCCATTTTAATAGCACAGAGCCAGACCGGAACACATCAAAGGAAACGGAACTAATCAAAAGAAACCCCTTTAAAGTAAAAGTTCACGTGATCAGCGACTAGTCGACCTTTGGTTTAAAAAGTCACTAGAACCCACAAAAGTCAACTAGTCGACTAGTTTGTGCGACCCTTATTTATAACACTAGCCATCTCCAAGTCCTTGGATCTCACTGTGGGTGCTATGAGAGTTCTGTAACACCTAAATGGGATGATAAAGGTTTATTCTATTCAGACCAGAGACGAGGAGAGGACCAGACTCCCGACAGGTGTAGAAATCTCACTGAGAGTCACAGGAATCACCTGATTGTGGCGATTGCCTCCAAAGTTAAGGGTGACATTATTTTTGTTCAGGCCGGTTTTATGAGGTTTTTAAATTATTATTATTATTCTGTTGAACTACAGTTCAATGTTGTCCATTTTAAGTGATTTAAGTGACCGCTGAGGGCTTTTCTTTGGTTTATCCATGTCTGTATTTCCTTGTGCTTTCTAGAAATAGTAAATTAACTGTGTTTTACTTCACTGATTGGACTGTGAAACTCTCCAAAGAATATTTTATGTCACAGCTCTCTTATGCTACCTGGCGCACACAGATAAAACCCCCCTGAGCAGCCAGGAGGCAGTGGTAACCCTCATTACTTCCTTCTTTTGTCTGGCAATGTGTTTACTGCAGAAACACAAAAATATAAGTCCAGTTCACACATCAGCAAACAATCACCGCTGGCAGCCGCGTGCAGTAGAGAGCTACGACGCTGTCATGGCAACCGCTCTGCAGAAGTGCGATTGGTCAAAATGTAAATGCATAAAAATGTTTGCCGAGAGAAGGTATGTAAATTTGCAGCTCATGCAGGAACATGCAGTTGACACAAATACACACAAAGACACACAAACACAAACACACAAACCAGCTTTCAGGAGATTTATCCAAGATCTGTGTATCATAAATAATAAGTAAATAGACAAATATAAACTGGCAGAGAAGAGCAAATATTAATTAGTTCATGTCATAAGGAAGGAAGTGACAAGCTGCTTCGGATGATTTTTATAAAACATTGGATTATTTAATTAAAATTATGCAAATGTGCTCACAGTTGGGAGGTTATAAAAATCAACTTAAAAGGAAAAATCATTCCAGACAAGATTTCAGTTCAAATCTCCGTGCAGATTTTTCACCCTATCCACTGAACTGGATGGAAGAAGATATCTGAAATTAAAAATCTAAACTATTCCTGTTCCTGCACTCAAAATAAAAAGTTTATGACGATGAAAATCCTCCAAACTCTCTTCAACAATAATGGGAAAATGATCACTAGTGTAGCGTTTCCAAATACGCTATAACCTCTGACCCCTTGAACATCACACAAACAATAATCATCTTTTTCCCAATAACTTGGATTATAATGACCCTTTTATTATGTTTTAACCTGAATCAACATTCCCAGGTATCCAGATCGTTTCTCCGGAAGACTCCACAGGACTCTTAAGTAATAATAAACTCAAAGAGTTCCTGATGTCTCTTTCTTAATCCACTGTCCAGAAATGTCTTTAATATGATTAATGCATCTTCTTCCACAGTATTGAAAGTTTGATCCAGCTTCAGTATTATTTCATATTTTTTACTTTGCTAAAAGGTTAAAATCAATATGATTCATAATTACCTATTAAGGTGAACTATAGTTTAAAAGATCTGAGTCACATGACTTGCTAGAACCTCGCCCATAGGTCCACGTCGAGACATGACTCCATCTTAAACTCCTCCACTCCCTGAGATCGTGAGTTCTCAGTCTGCCGACACTGAGACCAGATCAATCAGCTGTCACATCGGTCGGATCCATCGAGACCATCGCTGGTACGGGTGAGAGCCATAACCTGGTAACTGAAGGCGTCTGTCGATAAGCTCTACACTCCACGCAACTCAAGGCCGGATGTAGGCATGGGCAGGGGGGGGGGCATTGCCCCCTCAAATTCCATGACTGCCCCCCCAAACGCGATTGCATGCAGAAATAACAAATTTCAAAAATATTTCAGTGAAAAATGGTCAGAGTGAGCACTCTCTTCCGTTTGTCCTCATTCAAAGTAGCTACTGATGAATGACACAGAAAGAAAGAGAAACAACAAAACAAAAAACTAAACAAAAAAAACAAAAAAGAACAAAAAACACTAAAGAACTAAAAACAAAACAAAACGCTAAACAAAAAACACAAAAAAGAACAAAAACAAAACAAAAACACAAAATGAATAAAAAACGAAAAGAACTAAAAAACAAAAGAAAAAAACACAAAAAAGAACAAACAAACAAAAAAGAACACAAAAACACAAAAAAGAACTAAAAAAACAACAAAAAAAGACAAAAAAGAACAAAAAATTGTGATAAAAAAGGGGGGTGTGATGACCAAAAAGTTCTTAGCATGTCCAGACTGGCCCCCCCTGATGTTCTACCTGTCCCCCTTAGTGGGGCTGGCTAGATCCGGCCCTGACGTAACTTCTTCAACCAGCCACTCCTCCATTTAATCCTTAATCTAAATTAAAACTCCCTAGTCTTAAACATCATGAGACTCAGGTCATTAAAACTTAGTTAAGATCAACTTAGAACACTTAACATCGTGTTGACTAAAGCTATAACCTCACTACCTCTGCTCATCTGTTTGTAACTGTTTGTCCGTCTTCTTTTATAATAAATCCTGTAAAGTCTTATTCCTGACTCAGACTTCCATCCGTCAATATCAAGATACGTAATCCTGTAACATCTGACAAAACCTAGAAGTTCCTGTGAAATCCTAGTAAGTGAAGGCATCAGAGAGAACTCTTTACTGTATCAGACCGACAAAGCGAAGCTAGATTTTACAGGAGTGTGCAGAATAAACTTAGAGAGTTTATAACGCTACACTAGGATCAATGTTTCTCCTAATATGAAAGATTTTTCTAGTTTTAAAAAACAATTATTTTTTTAAAAGTTTCTAAATCTTCCTTAAACAGTAGACGTGTGTGTGTGCATGTGAGGGTGCACGAGGAAGGCTCTGAATGGCGACGGGACAGTCTGATCATATCTCAGCAGCTCCCCCAGGCCCAATTAGAGAAGAGAGAAAATCAAAGCCGTCAGGGCTCGGGAAAGTATCGATCCCGGTGACCCCGCGTGTGTAACATATGTATGTAACATGTCAGGTTATGAGCGGGGCCCAAACATTAGCCAACACATTTGTTGACCCAGAAATTCCCAACCATCCCATGATGACGAACATCGGAGCAGGGGATAGTTTGGTGGGCGGGGGATGTCACTAAGTCATCTTTTATATCGATTCTTTTCCTCCCTTTTTTATTTTTTAGAAAAGGGATTTTTTTTGTTGCTAAATGGATGCAGAACCAGATGGATCAGATTACACGAGGGTGTTGAGGTTCAGATCCACGCGTCCTTACATATACAGTATGTATATATCTACACAAAAAAGAGATGGCGCTCCAAATTCCCCCGTATAACCCTAATTAATCATTTATGCTTTACATCTACATATTCAAATGGGGGAGGAAATGAAGGCCCAGCGGGGCGGGGTGATGGTGAAGAGAGGAGAGAAAATTGTAATGATGATAAAAATGAAGAAAACAGACGTCTTTGTGTGTGATTTCTAAAATCAATGGTTTTGTTCCAGAGCCTTTGATTCATCTGGGGTCTCTCAGCTCGTATCGCTGCGAGCAGTTAGCCTGTGACCGAGCACAGCGATCTGCATTAGTGCTCTGCTCTCATGGTTGTTTAGAAAAAGCCTTGTGCTGTCAGAGCCAAAGGACCAAAGTCTTTATGGCCACTGCTGACAGATTCCAACCTCTGCCCTATTAGTGAACTGGGAGGCTCCAGGCGCTCCTCTCCTCTTTCTGTCTGTGTGCGCCTCGTGTGAGAGCCTTGATTAGGGCTTCAGGGAGCCAGAAGACGGAGAGCATGGTGACAGACAGAGAGGAAAATAAAAGGGCCACGAGGCAAGAGATCAGCCACAGAGAGACTTCAGACTAAGAATGAACCAAGATTAAAAGTTCACACAGGTTTAGTGATACAGCTTTAGTAAGAAGTGAGGAAAGTATTCAATTATCAGCCTATAGGGAAAGAGAACAGCTGGTTTAGAGACAGAGAAAGGTCAAAGGTAAACAGAAATGTGAAGATATGGTAGCGTTCCTTTGTGTCAACGTGTGCAGTACTCCATCTTCTCAGTACAACAAATACTTTGGTCAACAAATCTTTTGACCGAGGCCGGACGTAGGTATGGGCAAGGGGGGGCATTGCCCCCCCAAATTCCATGACTGCCCCCCCCCCACACACACACACCAATGCGATTGCATGCAGAAATAACAAATTTCTAAAATATTTCAGTGAAAAATGGTCAGAGTGAGCGCTCTCTTCCGTTCACTTAAAGAGCATATTTTAAGTTAGACACTCCCTTAAACAAATGTTTAGAGAAATATAATAGAAACTTTTTCTGAATAAAAATTGACACAAATTCAGCTTATTTAGGCTCTTGGATTCATTTTTGTGAGAATTGTCAATTTTTTCACCAAACCGGAAGTGACGACAGTGCTGGGAGACCGTTGGTTCTCTATATAGAAAACTGATACAGTCATCACTGCTTGTGACGAGCAAAACAAACCCCCAGAGTGCCGTTATTTGATTACTTTATTACTATAGTGAGAAGTTATTTTATTAAGATTAAAAAAAAAGAAAAGATGAAAACAATCAGTCCCCGCTAGGGGTTCACCGGTCTAGACCGCCTCCTCCTCACTGGGTCTCTGACCGTACACAGATACCAGCGTTTAGCACCAGGTTTGATCATCAGAGCTCCAAACATTGAGCTGCGTTCAGGACGAGCTAGATGGATTGTTAAGAAATGAAAGAGTTTATATAGAAGTTTCACAGGATGCAGCTGAACGGTTCAGCTGACACCGGAGCAGTGTCGGGCCAGGCTGCAGGAGAGCACCGCCGGGAAGCCCCTTGGAGAGTCCCGCAAAGCAACGGTGGTATGAGGCCACGGCGTACCCCGCCTGCCAGGTGAGGGTCAGACAGCTGAAGGAAACGCTCTCATGAAATCGCGGACCGGTACCGGTACTACAACCCGGCCATGAGCCGTACCCCCTGCCATGGAAACGAGACTCAAGTCTCCCCGTTAGCTCCTGTTAGCTGCTGCGTGCTAACAGCGGTTAGCTCCTGTTAGCTGCTGCGTGCTAACAGCGGTTCCGGTGAATGGATCGAAGTAACGGCGCCTGTTTAGAGTCACACTGAATGTTTTTCGTCGGTATGTGGGACTCCATCACATCCAGTCCTGGACTAGACCAGGACCACCGGGGTTTTTCGTCTCCAAACAGAAGTCACCGTACCGGTAAGGAAGCCGTCCTGTTGTTGACTCAGTGTCCTGACAGACTGACGATTGGCATCATAAACATAATAATTTAGCATTTTTTATTAAAATGAATTCACACCGACTCGATTAAAGAGTGCTCTAACCTAAAACTAACAACTCATCGCCGACAGCGAGCAGGCAGCTGGCAGACTAGAGCGGTGCCAGTCTGAGATGTTAAAGTAGTTTAGCTTTAAAAAATCTAACACAATGATTAAAACAAGCATCTGTTACACAAACTCCACACAACAAAGGGCTCAAATGATCAGATTTATGGGATTATTGATCGTACAGAGTGTTAAATTATCCTACAAATACTTTATTTATCTACATCTGACAACACTGTAAGCAGCGCCACCTAGCTGGGAGCTCCCTTAGCTGACGTCACAGGTCCACATATGAAAAAAAAGCGTTTTTAGAAGCTTTGCAAAAAGCGGCACTTTGGACTAGAAAAATGGTTTAAAAAATGTATTGTAAAACAAAAAACACTCACTAAACATTTCAAATAGTATTTTTGGACAGAATTTTATCTGAATTTAAAAAAAAAAACTTTCAATTTGCTCTTTAATAAGTTTAAAACGCTACAATAATAAATGATTTACTAGTAGATCCTAGCACATAAACACACTGGTTGTTAGCATTAGCGATAACATTATAATCAGGAATTAAAGTAGCACAAATCAAAACTAACCCATGCTAAAACGAGACGGCAGCCATTTAAAGCTTCTCTGGATCTCAAACGGTCGACCTAACCTGACATTAAGTACCGTAATTTCCGGACTATAAAGCGCACCTAATTATAAGCCGCAGCAGCTAAATTTGGGGGAAATTGCAGATTTGTCCACACATAAGCCGCACCGGAATATAAGCCGCGGGTGTTTTAATGCTAATGCAGCAGGGGGGCTGAGGGGGGAGGGAGACGTGTGGAGAGCAGTTGTCTGGCTGCCACTTGGGTGAGGAATCCGTTGGAGGTGTGAATGGCTGTTTTTCAATAGGATGAGTTGAAACATTAAAGATAACAAAAGAAGTCAAACTGCCTTCATTGTCAAAGGTGCAGCTGTGCCAAAGGGCGGGGCCATCAGTTTCGAACAGACCACTTGTCAGTGTTAATTAGTTGCAGAATGTTGCAAAAACAAAGAAAACACGTAGGAAAACGGCTCACCAATGAATGGCTCCCATCAAGGAACCATTAGTCCCATCACTACTCCCGACTCACGTCTGTGTCATCCTGCACGTAGTCAACAGCGCGACCACCACCCCCATACCCCCCTTATACCGCCATTGGGTAATCTTTCGTGAAAAGCACATGATTGCGCAACAAGAGGTCGCGCCAGACTTTTTAGTTGTCAGTCATTTGACTCACAGGGTTAAAAAAAAATCCAGTCATAATCTATTTTTATCCGTCACATTAATTTTACACTTATTACATTTTCAATAGCATTATTACTCTAACACTGGGCCCATTTAGCACACAAATACATAAAATTAGACTCTAAATTAGTCGATAAGCTAGTGATCATATAGAAATTCCCATAAACTCCGTTTGGAGTCGAGCTCAGCGCAGCAGCAGGTGAGGTGATCCTCTGTGCGCTCCGCGGGACTCTGATTACCGTGTAATATTAACGTTCATTATGAGATCATGAGAGAGATGAGGGGTTCACATATTTTCATTGAGATACTCAGGGGAAACCTGGTGCTGATGTTTAATGCGGACCTCCTCGTAGCTTAGTGGGCGTTTGGAGTCCAGTTCCATGTGCGCGCAGCTCGCAGAGCAGATTTTGCGTGTCAACAAGCGTCCACAGCCTATGAACGCTAGTCCGAGAGCGCATTACAACAGAAAGTGTAGTTAGTCTGCATCTGATCGCACGCTGAGCACCGGATTGCAAAGGGGCATTTGAGCGGATCAGGTCTGCGGCTGTGGAGGCTTGTTGACACGCAAAATCTGCTCCGCGAGCCGCGCGCACATAGAACTGGACTCCAAACACTAACCCGCGAGGAGGTCCGCATTAAACAGCAGCGCCAGGTTTTCCCCTGAGTATTTTAATGAAAAATATGTGAAACCCTCATCTCTCTCATGATCTCATAAGGAACGTTAATATTCTGTAATCAGAGTCCCGCGGAGCGCACAGAGCTGCACCTGCTGCTGCGCTCAACTCCGAACGAAGTTTTTAGAAATTTCTATATGATGACTGGCTGATCGACTAATTTAGTGTCTACCGTAATCCTATGGATTTATGTGCTCATGGGCCCAGTGTTAGATCAATCAAATAATTGGAACAGAGCGATCTGCAGCTTCTAAACAGGTTCTCCAAACCGCGACAGTCAGTGGAGGATGAAAAGATTAGAAACAATTAGAATAATATACAAAAGTAATGAAATAATGCTACTGAAAATGTAATTATTATAATTTTTTAATTAATAAGTGATGGATAAAAATAGATTATGACCGGATTTTTTAAAATCCTGTCAGTCAAAATGACAGGAGGGAAAAAAGTCAACCACTCGGGACAGAGATGACTGTTTGGGAACGCAAAGCGTCCCGTTTATTAACATTTAAAAAACAACAAAAAATCTTTTAATCAATCAATCAAACAAACTTTCACATCTTTGACCTGATGAAACACATTTATGCGTGTAAAAATAAAACAATGCGCTCCCAGCGCAGGTCCTGCAGTCGGCCTACCGTAGTAGCGCAGTATATAACAAAACAAAGCAACGCTTGAAAAGGCAATAACGTTAAAGGGCTAAATTAGTTTTCTTTTTAACAAAATAACCAGCATCTTTTCTGAAAACTGCCAACACAGCTCTAAATGTGCAGTAACGCTGCCGTTTATTTTATCAAAATAACCAGAAAGATCAGTCCCGTGTCATCGTTTTAGTCTGTACTAAAACCCCCAAAGTCCTCGTCGTCAGTGTCTGAAACAAACAGACCCAGAATGGACTCGTCAGCCACTCTTTCTCCTTCAAAACCAACGAACTCCTCTTCCTCGGTGTCTGAATCGAACAGCCTCAGAAGAACGGCTTCAGCTGTCGCGCCATCCTCTTCATCACCGTCACGCAACAGTCCAGCTTTCCGAAACCCGTTGGTGATCGTGGATGTTTTCACACTTTTCCATGCTGTCAGGATCCACTGGCAGACTTGAGCTAAGGTTGCTCTTCGCATGCGACCAGTTTTGGTGAACGATTTCTCGCCGCTGGTCATCCATGCCTCCCACTGAACTCGGAGTGCCACTTTAAAAGCACGATTCACACTAATGTCCAGTGGCTGCAAATGCTTCGTTGTGCCCCCAGGAATCACAGCTGGAATAGAGTTTGTGCTCTTGATGGCTGCTTTCACCGAATCCGTTATATGAGCCCTCATGCTGTCCAGAACGAGCAACGCTTTTTTTTGGTGAAAAAATCCGCCAGGTCGCTTGACGTAGCACTCATTTAGCCATTCCTTCATTATGTTTTCCATCATCCACCCTTTCTGGTTGACTTTTACCAAGATGTCTTTTGGGAATTTTTCTTTTGGCATAGTGATCCTTTTAAAAATCACCATCGGTGGAAGCTTTACTCCAGATGCGGTGCAGCCCAGAACACAAGTGAAATTTGTTCTCNACCAGGAGACCCCGGTATTATAGACTACCTCACCAGGAGACCCCGGTATTATAGACTACCTCACCAGGAGACCCCGGTATTATAGACTACCTCACCAGGAGACCCCTGTATTATAGACTACCTCACCAGGAGACCCCGGTATTATAGACTACCTCACCAGGAGACCCCTGTATTATAGACTACCTCACCAGGAGACCCCTGTATTATAGACTACCTCACCAGGAGACCCCTGTATTATAGACTACCTCACCAGGAGACCCCGGTATTATAGACTACCTCACCAGGAGACCCCTGGTATTATAGATTACCTCACCAGGAGGCCCCGGTATTATAGACTACCTCACCAGGAGACCCCTGTATTATAGACTACCTCACCAGGAGGCCCCGGTATTATAGACTACCTCATCAGGAGACCCCTGTATTATAGACTACCTCACCAGGAGACCCGGGTATTATAGACTACCTCACCAGGAGACCCCGGTATTATAGACTACCTCACCAGGAGACCCTGGTATTATAGACTACCTCACCAGGAGACCCCTGTATTATAGACTACCTCACCAGGAGACCCCTGTATTATAGACTACCTCACCAGGAG
>SSNR01000189.1:394069-411050 GCA_006937965.1 Callopanchax toddi
CCCCCCCCCCCCCCCCTAATCTGCGTCAACGATGACTTTAGGCTATTTGGCAAAAGCATTTCTGCTCGTTTGGTTCGGAGTCTTAAATTAGCCCACATCTCGCCGCTCTCAGCCTGACCTGCTTAATGTATCTTGACACAAGCAATTCTCTAACAAGGATCAGAGTGTGTGCAGACACAGGCTGTTTGATTTCTCTACTCCAACAGGGGAGTTCAAAGACTTATATTCTGGTGAGGATATAAAAAGGAATAGGAAAAGCCCAGATAAGGAAGACAGAAAAAGAACAAAGTGACTTTTTTATGTTGAGGGTAAAAGGATTTTAAGTAGATTTTGTAAAGAGGTGATGTTATTTGCCACCGATTCCTCTTCCTCTCCCCTCTTTCTCGACTTTTCTCATGAACGACATCTGGCGAACCAATTTGCACCGGTGGCATCGAGGCCGGATGTAGGCACGGGCAAGGGGGGGCACTGCCCCCCCAAATTCCATGACTGCCCCCCCCCCCCAAACGCGATTGTATGCAGAAATAACAAATTTCTAAAATATTTCAGTGAAAAATGGTCAGAGTGAGCGCTCTCTTCCGTTTGTCCTCATTCAAAGTAGCTACTGATGAATGACACAAAGAAAGAAAAAAAAACACAAAAAGAGCAAAACACACAAATAAAACAAAAAAGAACAAAAAACACAAAAAGAAATAAAAAACACAAATAGAACAAAAAACACAAAAAGAAATAAAAAACACAAAAAGAGCAAAAAACAAAACAAAAAAAGAACAAAAAACACCACAAAAAAAGAACAAAAAACACCACAAAAAGAACAAAAAACAAAAAACACAAAAAGAACATAAAAACAAAACTAAAAAAGAACAAAAAAACCACAAAAAAGAACCACAAACACAAAGAACAAAACAACAAAACAAACCAAAAACAAAAAAACAAAAAAGAACAAAAGAAACCCCACAAAACCCCAAAACAAACCAAACCTAACCAGATGAGGTCAGCCTCAACAGGGCATCAGCCAGTGTCCTACTTGTTCCGTCCCAAGCCCGGGTAAATGCAGAGGGTAGGGATCAGATATGAACATAAATCTATGGATAGAGGAACTGATATGATGATGGTGTAGTTTTTGATGCATTTAAGGGATTGGGGGGGGGGGCGGGGGGGATGTGATGACCAAAACATTCTTAGCATGTCCAGACTGGCCCCCCCGATATTCTACCTGCCCCCCTTAGTGGGGCTGGCTAGATCCGGCCCTGGGTGGAATCAAGGAAATTCTCAATCAGTTAATATGCATCGGAGCCAGAAAGGCTGAGCTCCGAGTCAAGATAATGGCTGGAAATAAGCAAAATCTGATCACGTACTTTCTCCCTCTCACCTGCGAGCAGATTAGAAACACAAACTAGCAGATGAGCCACGAAGAAACCCATGTCTGCTCACGGGCGTGCATGTATTTATGGAGAGTTTCTGAAGGAGCAAACACTGGAGGAGGTTTCATATACAGGAGAGGGTTGTTCAGGGGGTAAAAAGACAGAAAATCATCCAACAGAGGTGAGTTTTGACAAGTGCACGACGTTCACCCACTCTGACAGCCGACTTGGTGAGAATGACGTTATTTCAGAGGAGTGGAATGAATAAACTCCATCTGACATGGTGATAAGACCTGACCTTTCAGAATGAGAGGAGGAGGATGTAGAAAGGGACTCACTGTGGTGGGAGAGGCTGGGTGACACATACACGGGAGGAATATGGGTGACCTTATATGCTGCTTCTGTTTGTGTGGGAGAGTGTCTTTAAGACAGACAGACACACAATCCCTCACACTGAGGAACAGCATGACTGGTTGTCAAACAAAACAACAGAATATACAGGTTTAAAACACGTCCATACGAAACTATCTACTGTGGAAAGGATTTGTGTTTCGTCTTCAGAATGTTCTGATAGAGATCAGAATTTAGTGGCTCCATCAATAACGGCATGTCATCCAGGTCCTAAAGCAGCCCCAGACCGTCACACCACCTCCATGTTGGACTGTTGTTTCTTTCCTGAAATACAGAGTTACGCAGGGTTCTTGCAGGTTTCAGTAAGTTAAGTTTTAGACCAATTTTAGACCGTTCTGTATGAAATTGTAGACCAAGAAGACACAAATAGGAAGGCAAATAATCAGAAAATTTCAAACCCTTTCAAAAAGTTTTTGCAATGTTCGAGTCTGGGAACATTGCCTGGAAGATGCTGCTGATGTCACTGCTACTGTTATATGACAAATGTTTAGTAATGGAGTGAAGAATCCACAGCACCTCTGATTTAGACGTTTCGTTTGACCCAAATGTCGCCCGCAGGTCGCTAGCCGAAGTGGTAGAGCGCTGAAGACTGGAGGAGGGACCGGCTACTGATGAAGATGAAGACGGCTGGGTGGCGACCAGAACTCGGTTAAGGCTTGTGCTCGCTGAAGACTTTTCATGGTCAATCGATGTTTCTCCGCCTTGGCGTGGGATTCGACCGCTTTTACACCCAAGGTCCCCATCTGGAGGTTGCATACCTTGCAGCGAGCTTCGAATTTATTACGAGACCGCTTCCAGTCAAAACTCGACATTGATGAGCCACGCCGCGTTTCCCATCTCTTAACGACAAGCAGTCGACACATCCAACAAGGACCGCGAACAACACGCTAGCTACACTGGCCGTCTGGCGAGCTAACTAAGCATTTCTGGTCTTCTTCTTCGTGTGATTCGCACGATACCGCAACTGGCTTCCGGATATCAGAAAGTAAAAAAACTTCAGAATACGGAGTTTTACTTAGCGTATTTGACCAACAGTTGTCGGGAATAAAAGGTCAGACTTGACCTAATTAAATTTTAGACATTGGACAAAAATCTGGGCGTTTTTTAGGCCTAAAATTTAACGTTTGAAATTGTAGACATTTTTTAGTCTCCGCGAGAACCTTGTGCAGTGGAAGACACACCTTCCAGAATGTTCTTTGTGGGTTTCGGTCATGGAACTCTACCATGGAGGCCATTTCTTTATTTCTGGGATGTAGCATGTAGTCGGTAGGTAGAGTGGCCATCTGGCAACCAGAGGGTCGCCAGTTTGATCCCAGCTCCTACTGGGTTACTGTGTCCTTGGACAAGACTCTTCACCCACCTCGTCTGCTGGTGGTTAGGAGACAGTCTGCATCAGGACAGCTGTGGCTACAGTGTAGCTCACTGCCATCAGCATGTGAATACGTAAAGCGCTTTGGGAGTCCTTGGACTTAGAAAAGTGCTGTACAAGCACAGGCTATTTATGTCTACCCACTAGGCCTGGGCGATAAATCAATTGAATGAATTACCGGTAATTTGAATTTTTGGTTGCGGGCGATTTAAAAAACAAGTAAATCGAGTTTTTAGGTACAAGTTTTTGTGTAATGGCATATTTTTGGCTCCCCAGAGCTTCCGTAGAGCTAGTTCCACATAGCATTATGGCTAACAACAGCAAAAATAATCACAGAAGCAGTCGCTTTGCACATATAGGGCTCTATAAAATCTGTTTGATCTTTTCCCAAATTCCAGTAACCTCACGGCTCGTTTCTATGAATTCAGCTGAATGTTCCGTATACGGTTCGACCGGCTCCACGCTGCTGCCTGTTTTCAGACGTGACTCTGACTCGGAGCTCATCACATTACGCTGCCAGTCCATTGTCTGTCGACTAAACGTAAAGAGAAGTCATTCTTCAGATTCATAAAGGTCATCTGGATATTGTTCTGTCCTGAGCTTTGTGGTGTTGAATTTTCCGGAGGTGTTTCAGTGAGACTTTGTCGAAGCGGACCGTCTTTTTTTCTCTGTGTGGAGAGGAGAGCTGAGCTCTACGGTGGCCAAAACACTTCGAAGAAATTTTTTCTTTACTAATTTGCAGATATAAGAGAATTCCGTGAGATTCCACGTTTTATACTGAATTCCATTTTGTTTGGGGATTTCTGTTATTCCGTCCGTTTTTTCCGCATCGCAGAAATCATAGGGCCCTATGTTGTCTGCCGTTTGTATGTGTGGGGGGGGAAATCGGAAAAAATTCGTAAATCAAATTAAAAAAATATATTCTGAGATTTTATTTTTAGGCCATATTGCCCAGCCCTACTACCCACCTTTTTTTTATTAATTTATGACTTCTGATCTTTATTTTAACCCAGTGATGCCTGCAGTGTTTTAACTGTTTTTCTGGGTTCATTTGTTCTTTAATTCTTTTAGAACAGGGCAAGATGTACGGCTTTTTGAGATCTTTCAGCCCCCTCATGGGCGTAGATTTGGCATGGACGGAGGTGACGTGTCCCCAACAATAATTCAATCCAAGGGTGCAGAAATAGCATCTCTAATAATAATAATACATGCAGACCAGGTGCTGCGCTGCTGAGGGCGGAGCCAGCGGACCGACCTGTGTCCAGGGGAAGGAGGCGTATGTGACCGGCGCGAACCCCTGGTGGGAGCCGCTCACGCCAATGGCACCTGCCCTGGGTCTGGATGAGGACTGGACATTGGACAATTTAAAAATAAATTATAACTTTGGGGACCAAGACGGATTGCTTTACTCTGCATTTCCTGTTTTGGCACACTCTATGAGTAAAGGCTGCAAAAATATATCCACAAATGATCCAGACTGTGAACTATCCTCCATAAAAAAGACTAAAGAAGAGAAGAAAACGAGCTAAAACACTGAAATCATAATAACCAAAATGAGAGCTCTCCTCTCCTTCCATCTCTCATCCTGTCATTTCCCTTCTCCTCCTCTGTTCTCCTCATCTGTCCCTCTGGCTGGGAGAGACCTAACAACTAGTGACAGAAGTTAAGTGATTCCCAAACCCGCCATTCGCACAAAAACCCGGCAGCAAAACGCTGTCTCGCATATGGATGCTCATATGCACACACACACACACACACTGCCAGACACTTTCTAATATTCAATCTACCAACGCTGCTCTGCCATATATATATATATATATATATATATATATATATATATATATATATATATATATATATATAAACATGTTTATATTGTTCAAACATCCATTTATTTGGGGTTTCTTTGGCCTCTGGCAACATTTCTCAGAAAAACTCCTTTATGGATATTAGACTGAGTTTTTCGTCTCTCTTCACTTTTCTGATTCTTCTCCTTCTCCTCCGCATGAATCTCTTCACGCTGACTATTTTAAAGATGACAACATCAAAGTATCCGTCCCGATCCACTCAGCGGGACGGGGAGGTGTGGGAGGGAGCGTCTAGACTAGCCAGCAAGTTATCAACCAAAGTAAAACCACACACTCAGCAGAAGATGTCACACTGAAGCTTAGATACACACACACACACACACACACACACAGACAGACAATAAAGGAAAGTTTGGCTGGAGGGATGTATTTTTCGGCTGATCTAAGAGCGCCTCCGATCCCCGGAGGAGCGAGGTGGCTGGGAGAGGGAAGCCTGACAGGCTGTTGCCCTCCTGATCCGACCTCGCGGAGGAAGATAGATATAAATTTTCCGATAAAGCAACCCCTGATTTGAACCCGCCCCAAACCGCCTCGCACTGAAGGTAAAAATTTATCAGTGTTGCCAGATGTACGATAATTATCGTATTTGTAGGATAATTTAGCACTCTGTACGATCAATAATTCTGATAATTTGAGCCCTTTGTGGTATGGAATTTGTGTAAGAGATGCTTGTTTTAATCCTTGTGTTAGATTATTTAAAGTTAAAACTACTTTAAAGATTATAATTTTGCACAGTGTTTGATATACTGATATTAAACCTGGGTTAAGGCTGTAACTTAGTAGTGTACGATCATTTTTCTTAAAATACGATAATTTGAAGATCCTGGTACGATACTTTAACATTTCCAATCTGGCAACACTGCCCGCGGTCCCCGTGGGGTAAAAGACAACCTGCACATCACTAGTGTCCGCTATCATCGCTTCAAAAGAAGTTTTTTCTTCTTCTTCGTGGGATTTCTCTGCCCGCCACTTGTCACGTCACGGGTTCCCGAGCCTGGACCAGCAGCATTTTGGAGCCGGTTCGGAACCTGTTTTTCCGGCACCAGTTTTCTTCAGTGGAAAAGCGCAGAACCGGTTCCGAACTCGAGCACCGGCACAGGAACCAGGGCAGTGGAAAAGGGGTATCAGAGTGATGTTGTGTGGCCCTCAGCTGCATTTTAAAAGTTCTATAATTTAGTTTTCCTGCAGGATTTTGATGCAGAGAGACACTTTATGACATTTTTTAGATTTTTACTAACATGAGACCCAACAAACAAAAAATGCAAGTAAATTAAAATCTTTTTAAATGCAAAATGTTCCATTCAATCAAAATATTCAATTTTTTTTTTTTTTGACAATTCCAGAGATATTGAGATTTCTGACTTTATTTCCTGGTAAAAAGAGCCACAGATCCTCACTGACTTTGACCAAAACGCAGACTTGTGAGCTCTGTTCATAAAGCCTGACTAAATCCAGCAGCAGGACTGGAGAAAGACCCAGATCCTGGTCTTGTTGCTGAGGATGGAACTAAATGTAGAAACCTAAAAACAGTCGACCAATCAGATCCAGTGAATCTGATGCTTTTTATTATTGAGTCAAACATACGAGGTCCCTGTGTCGTATTGACAAAGACTGTTTATTAAAATGTTGCATTTATAATGAATTTTTGAGCAGAACAAAGTATTTTTTGCTTGTTTCTTTTAAGAAATATTCTAACTTTTGTGGCCCTGGAGGACTTGACACTTGGTGATTTTGGCCTCGTGTTGAAAAGTTTGGACAGCCCTGGGCTAACCCAGGCTGTGTCTGAATTCAGGGGTAGGATCTTCTGAGGACGTGGACTTGCTGGTCTACCTAGGTTGGGTCCTTGCTCGACCGCTAAGACCGGAAATAAACGGCTCTGAATTCAGACGGTCTAGCCTCATACTTATCCCCGCCCCTCAGTCCAGTCGCTTAGCAACCGTGACGGCGCCGACAGACAGGCTAAAGCTAATAAAATGGATCCAAAGAAACACTTGAAGCTCTTTTATGGTGACTTATTTCCTAAACTTTCATTTAAAACATTCAAGCTAGCTTACATTGATTTCTTGTCTTAAGTAACATAAAAAATAAAATATTCAACCTCTTTTGTGGAGATTTTTATTATTAAACTTCATATAAAGAGAAGCAAAACATTCCTAAACACAAGCTTTTATCATCTTTTGAAAAACTGACATTTAAAACTGGACTGCTCTCTGGTTTTTTCTGCTACTGCTGCAGAATTGAACCAGTAGAATCCAACTGTGTCCTGTGATGTAAATTCAATAAAGTTGAGGGAAAAAAAAAAGTAGAATCCAACGGCTGGCACGCAAAGTTTCCTGGGATAGCCTTGGCCAGCGAGGATACACCAGACCCATCCTCGAAATTGGGGTGGAGCGAGGACGCATGGATGAGTATCCTTCGAATTCGGACAGCACTCGCCGCGGCGCTGTGACGTCATCTGCCTCGAAATGCGTCCTCGTAAGCGTCCTACCCCTGAATTCGAACACAGCCCCAATGTGGCTAGCTGTTATGCTAGCTCCGGAGTGTTTTTAGCTCCTGATTTTTCCCATCTCTCCCTGCTTGAACAGCTGATTTCTTTGACTGAGTGATGAACCGCTCCAGTAGAAAGCAGTGAAGGCTGAGGAGACATTTAACAGGGAGATTTAGGGCTTTCTGAGCAGAAACAATGGTGCTAACGTTTTTACTGCAGTGACTTAAAACGGCCTCTAGGGGGTGCTAAAACTGCCTTTAAATTATGCGTTCAATAAAAACATTTTTAGGGTTTGATTGAATAAAAAGTCATAATTTATTGATCTTGATCTTTATTGTGAATATAATTTTTATCATTTAATTATAGGTTATTTCTTTACATTGTACTGATGAATCAGGCCTTAATGCTCTCTAAACAATGAGGAGAAATTACCAATGGAATGACAACAATGATGAATCACTATCATTATGTCTATTTACCACCATGTAAATATACAGAATTAAGTCTGTTTGTGTCCATAGGAACACTGTTTGTGCTACTTGACAGGGTGCTAATTATGTAGGAGCTAATAATCAGGCTAGTCCAGGTGCAAAACGTCCCAACTAGATTAAGTGTGTGGTGAACGTTTGACTAGTTTTGCCGCTTTTGCTCTTATCATATAAAAAGATTACACAGGGGGAATCAAAAAATGCAGCATCACAACTCAATGATCCTAATAAGTGTAGAAAACAGAACTTCTTCACATGTTTGAGTGTGAACTGAATTTGGGGCCAAAAGCTGAAGCATGTAACTAACAGAAGGCAGAACTCTTATTTTCCTTTTGGAGTACTTCACAAAGTATTTTCTCTCAACTTTAAATGCTTTCCTCATTTCTAAATCTGTTTATCTGAAGAAAAAAAAAGAACCTTGAGAAAAGAATAGAAGCAGCTCCTCATTAGTATTAAAGTGAAGCCTTTAAAGTTATTGTGAAAGGTTGATAAATTTTAATGGACTCTCAGCTGTGCTCTAGATAGCGATCAGACCGTGTTCACCGGGAGAGGAGAGATCAGCAGAAACACGGTGTGTCTGCTATGATCCTATTGGCTGTTTTCTTAGGGAGGAGCACACACACACACACACACACACTTAGTGCTTATTCCTGTGAATACAGCTTAAAGAAACGGTATGAGTTTATTAATTAGCATTTCTCCACACTAATGTGTCTGACTCCCACACCAAGATGTTCTGTATGAGTGCTACGAATATTACAAACATGGTGGCTGTTTGGAGTCACAAAGTGAAAACCATCCTAAATAGTGACTTTACTTTTACCTGCTTTGGTCTCTTTGTTGATCAAATTCATAAAAAGTCATATTTATTCATTTGGAGACGGGACAGTGGATTTTCAGCATTATTATTTGAACAAATGCTTCTTTAAGAATCACACTCATCATGTTTATTGTAGTGAAACATCTTCAGTGTTTAACCAACTGCTGAACCAGAGAAAATCAGGTGTTTGAGTTTAAACATTGTAAAACACTTCGATGGGTTTTTGGGGTTAACGCCAGATCTTTTGATCTTTCTACATCGGATTATTTTGAATGCCTTTGTTTCCTCTGCCTTCAAAAAAATGGTTGTTTCAAAATTCAGAATTTCATGTGAGTTTACCAGAAATGACGTCCTACAGGAGGATTAAAGCTGCACTCGGGAATCTTCAAACAAGCTAGGCATCGCTAGCCATTTTACACAAACACGTCTCAGAGCTCTCACCCCTCCCATCAGGTGTAATCAGGCCCGGATGTAGGCATGGGCAAGGGGGGGCATTGCCCCCCCAAATTCCATGACTGCCCCCCCAATGCGACTGCATGCAGAAATAACAAATTTCAAAAATATTTCAGTGAAAAATGGTCAGAGTGAGCGCTCTCTTCCGTTTGTCCTCATTCAAAGTAGCTACTGATTGGTAGATACATAGGGAGGGCGTGGCCAGTCGCTGGACTTCGTTGTCACTCGCTCAGTTTCAGTAGAGCTGACCTGCCAGACTGCTGCAGTTAGCTGAGCCACGGTTTAGGAGTTTTCTTTTCTTCTGCTGTCTTTTACCAGAGTTGTTTGGTTACTCTTTCTCCCCCCGAAGGGTTCTCGTTCTCTCCGTGTCACTCTCTTTAGTATTTGAAGAGAGTCGAGTCGACTCTTGCGACTCAGTCGACCATGTGGAGATTTCTGATTGCTAAAGCTAAAGCTAGCAGTTGCAGTGCTACGGCGTTAGCAGCAGAGACTGAAATATTACCCGACTGGCCGGGTGGGACTGCTCCTTCACTAGCCACCGACTCTATCCCCCGTTCTCAGTGCGACAGTACACCTAATTCGAGTTGCACGAGCACGGCCATCCCCGCTGTCCCTGTCGCTCTCAGCCCGGCTTTGGCCGCGGCGGGTGATGCGATCACCGGTTTGAACACAGCAGCACCGTCACAACCCACAGCTCTGGTTTTCCCCAAGCGTCATTTTGGGAAGAATACGCGCTCATTCTGCCCAGGCTGCTTATATAAGCCATAAGGAAATAAAAACAACAAACAGATATACAAAAAAGACATAAAATAGATAGAAATACAATAAACAATAGAAAATGGATAATGGATATATGAATAAAAAAAAATAAAGTAAAAGACAAAAACAAAATGACACAGAAAGAAAGAAAAACAAAAAACACAAAAAGAACAAAAAACAAAACAAAAACAACACAAAGAACAAAAAACAAAAGAAGAACAAAAAACAAAACAAAGACAACACAAAGAACAAAAAAAGAACAAAAACGGAGTAAAAAACACAAAAAATAAAAAAAACAAAAAAGAACAAAAAACGGAGTAAAAAATACAAAAAATAAAAAAAACACAAAAAAGAACAAAAAACAAAACAAAAACAACACAAAGAACAAAAAACAAAACAAAAACAACACAAAGAACAAAAAAACACAAAAAGAACAAAAAACAAAACAAAAACAACACAAAGAACAAAAAAACAAAAAACGGAGTAAAAAACACAAAAAATAAAAAAAACACAAACAAGAACAAAAAACAAAACAAAAACAACACAAAGAACGACAAAAAAGAACAAAAAAAGGAATAAAAAACTCAAACAAAAAAACACAAAAAACACAAAAAGGACAAAAAACTGAATAAAAAAAACACAAAAAAGAAAAAATAACAGAACAACCCCCGCCCCCCTTAGTGGGGCTGGCTATGGGACCGCGCATAAACACAGAAACAATAGAGAGCTAAACACCAGCTGTTGAAACGTCATGCTAACGTTCACCCGGGTTTTTCCTCTTTCTACATCCAAACGTTTTTAGTTTCCTGTAGCTGTAAAGGTGTTTTCCTTTAGGTACTCTGGTATTTTTTCCTAAACTTGAAGCGCTAGCAGCCGGCTGATTTATTTGTATGTCGACCCGCGGTTGTTGCTGGACGGTCAGTAATCGTGTCAGGGTTTTTAAAAATCATTTGCTCTCAGTTTCAAACCCTTCATAAGAGCAGTGATCTCCTGGTTCTGAGAAACCTGGACTTTCCTCTCAGTTCTAATGTTTTAGAGACAACTGATCTGGGCTTAGATACAGTTTTATTCAGGTTCAGAATCAGGTCACACGCTGACCTAGATCCAGTAACAACTTAGAGGTTTATTTACTTCAAACTCCATCCATCACTTTGAAGTATTGATTTCTGAATGTGTTCTAGTACTAGTTTCTTTATGTTTTTAATTTATTTGGACTGGTGTGTTTTTATACATGATGATCATTTAAGATTTGACTTTCACCATCATCAATAATCCAGTTCATCGTGCTGAATATTACCGTGTGTTCCTCTCACTTAAACTTCCTTGGATTTCGCTCACTGAAATATTAATGCAGGTCTTTTGTGGACATTAAATGTGTTACATAAAACTCTTTGGGGGTTCCAGATGAAAGAGAAAATTCAAGCTTGAAAATCAGGTGGTCTGGAGGTAAAAATGAATTTATTTTTCTATACTTCTGCTCCACATTCTTATCTCCCCCTCAGGCTACTTTCCACTGCTTGTATGACACAAATCTCTGAGCTGCTGGTGGAAAAAAGCACCCTGTAAAACAGAATGTTTAGACAAATATAATAAAAAAGAACATTAGTCTGGTTTTGCAGCATGTTTAAAGAAGAAAGCGAACATTAAAGGAATGAATAAAAACAAACCTCATGCTGTTTTTATCATTTCTTTATTTACTTTGAAAAAAACTCAAAAGATGCAAATTCAGAAAGAAATAACGGTTGCATAAATGACGAGAAGCAATCATTCGGCCTCTCGACTTCCTGAATGGTGGTAATTGTGTTTTTGGAGTTGAGTGACTGGCGGGCTTTGAGTGGCAGACACGAGTGCGGAGGAAAGGTCGTTTAGCTCGTTACGATAGCGGCTAACGCTAGTTTGGATGCAGCTCCAATGATTGGAGCATTGAGTTGCATCCTTCTTGATTCCTCTATTGTTTCTGATAGCTGGAATACACGGAGAGATTTTGACACTTGTGGGTTTTCTGTGTGTGTGTGTGTGTGTGTGTGTGTGTGTGTGTGTCTGAGTGTGACAACCCCCCGGATGTTGTGAGTCAGTGTTTCAGAAGGCTCATTCCTGTTTGACGCCTACATCTCCGGCTAAACGGGTTTGCTTTTCAAATGTCAGATGATGGTGGGAGATTGAGGCAGCCCTCAGACGAGAAGATGATTGTTTTTCCAGAAAAATGAAATGAAAGGAGAGAAAGAGAGAGCATAAAGGGAGATGAAGACCGCGTTCCATTATTAAACTGGCTCATTCTACTGACAGAGGAAATCACGAGGCTCTCTCACTCTGCTGATCGATTCCTTTTCTCTGGGAAAACGGCCAGAACAATACTCTATCTCTCCATCTATCTCCCCGTTTTCTCCTCTTTTTTATGTGTCTGTTATTAGGTTTCTGCTACAGTGTGTTTTCTCAGATAATTGATTTTCACAGCAAATAATTTGTGAAGTCCTCTGCAATAAACAAATTATCATAAAAAGTTCTGAAATTTACACTCGGGATTCGTTCGCTGCATGTCATAAAAGCAAAATACGATGCAGTGTGTGTGTGTGTGTGTGTATAGTTTCTTCACCCTGAGTCCAAAGCAGGAGACTGAATTCTTTAAGGTCACAGCAATAAAACCAAGGCCGGATGTAGGCATGGGCAAGGGGGGGCATTGCCCCCCCAAATTCCATGACTACCCCCCCAACGCGATTGCATGGAGAAGTAACAAATTTCTAAAATATTTCAGTGAAAAATGGTCAGAGTGAGCGCTCTCTTCCATTTGTCCTCATTCAAAGTAGCTACTGATGAATGACACAGAAAGAAAGAAAAACAAAAAACACAAAAAAGAACAAAGAACAAAAAACACAAAATGAACTAAAAAGCACAAAAACGAACAAAAAACCCAAAAAGAACAAAAAAACCCAAAAAGAACAAAAAAACCCAAAAAGAACAAAAAACACAAAAAAGAACTAAGAAACAAAACAAAAACCACAAAAGAGGGAAAAAAACAAAAAAGAACAAAAAAACACAAAAGAGGGAAAAATCACAAAAAAGAACAAAAAACACAAAAAGAGGGAAAAAACCACAAAAAGAACAACAAAACACAAAAAGAACTAAAAAAACAGAACAAAAAACACAAAAAAGAACAAAAACACAAAAATAACAACAAAACTAAACAAAAAACACAAAAAGAACAAAAAACACAAAAAAGAACAAAAAGACAAAAATAACTACAAAACTAAACAAAAAACACAAAAAAGAACAAAAAACACAAAAAAGAACAAAAACACAAAAATAACTACAAAACTAAACAAAAAACACAAAAAAGAAAAAAAACACAAAAATAACTACAAAACTAAACAAAAAACACAAAAAAGAACAAAAACACAAAAATAACTACAAAAACAGAACAAAAAACACAAAAAAGAACAAAAACACAAAAAAAACAACAAAACTAAACAAAAAACACAAAAAAAACAAAAAACACAAAAAAGAACAAAAAGACAAAAAAAACAAAAAAACTAAACAAAAAACACAAAAAAGAACAAAAAACACAAAAAAGAACAAAAACACAAAAATAACTACAAAACTAAACAAAAAACACAAAAAAGAACAAAAACACAAAAATAACTACAAAACTAAACAAAAAACACAAAAAAGAAAAAAAACACAAAAATAACTACAAAACTAAACAAAAAACACAAAAAAGAACAAAAACACAAAAATAACTACAAAACTAAACAAAAAACACAAAAAAGAACAAAAACACAAAAATAACTACAAAACTAAACACAAAAACACAAAAAAGAACAAAAAAGAAAAAAACACAAAAATAACTACAAAACTAAACAAAAAACACAAAAAAGAACAAAAACACAAAAAAGAACAGAAACACAAAAATAACTACAAAACTAAACAAAAAACACAAAAAAGAACAAAAAAGAAAAAAACACAAAAATAACTACAAAACTAAACAAAAAACACAAAAAAGAACAAAAAAGAAAAAAACACAAAAATAACTACAAAACTAAACAAAAAACACAAAAACAAAAGCAAACCTAACCAGATGAGGTCAGCCTCAACAGGGCATCAGCCAGTGTCCTACTTGTTCCGTCCCAAGCCCGGGTAAATGCAGAGGGTAGGGATCAAATATGAACATAAATCTATGGATAGAGGAACTGATATGATGATGTCATAGTTTTTGATGCATTTAAGGGATTGGGGGGGGGTGTGATGACCAAAACATTCTTAGCATGTCCAGACTGCCCCCCTGATATTCTACCTGCCCCCCTTAGTGGGGCTGGCTAGATCCGGCCCTGAATAAAACCCAAGAAAGCAGAGGTAAAATATGATTTGAGTCAAACGTATTTATGCAGTAACGTCTGACTCGGGTGTTTAATTGAAATTGCGAAGCATCTGCATCTGAACAGCAGCACACGTCTGTGTTTAATGTGCTTCAGCAGGGTGAGGGGAAGTGAAAAACAGAAGTTGATTATAGAGGATTGGAAGCAGGCCATCATTTCTCACTGATAAATTAAAACATTACTCTGCTGGGCTCATAACTAGATTTTACACTTGAAAAGCACTGTTGTTCTGGGTTTTTTCTTTCTTTTACTCTTTTTTGTGTGTCATCAGTAAAGCTCCTTAAAGTCATTTAATTTATCTTTTGCCAGCAGAGGAAATTGACTGACTGCATCTTGAGAGGAATAACGAAAGTGACAAGCAGCTCTGATCCTCGTCTTATTATCATGAAACATGTTGAGAAATAAACTACCACCGTCCACAGATCAGTAAATCATGTGGATAAGATGCATAACGGTGTTAGAAAATGTAATCAGTTAACTAAACACCAAACGATAAATCAAGAAATCACAGATCACAATTTCAAACTCATCTAAACGGCATCTACGGTTAAAAATGTTAAAGTATTTTCACACGTTTTCCTGAAATATTTGAGTTTTTAAAGTGTTATTTTAACACCTTTGGGTTTTAGACTGTTGGTTTTATTATAAATTGTCAAAAACGTATTTGTAGAAAAGTTGGTAAATTCTCTAAAAGGAGAAACGGAGTCAGCTGAAGTGGTTTGGGGCTCTGGTCCCCTCCCTCTGCAGGATTATGAGCACATCCCACTAGTAAACATCCTGGTGAAGACCCAGAACTCACTGGAGGGATTCGATATGTGTTCTGGTCTAGGAGCACCTTGGGATCCCCAGATGGAGCTGGAAGAGGGACGACTTCCTCCTGGACCTGACACCTCCTCAACCCGACCTCGATTAGGACATAAAGAACGGATAGCTGGAGCTCTAGAAGCAGTCAGAAAAGTTCAAAAGAGCTGACAGGCAGTGCACTGAGTTGCATCAGCCTTTTTTGTAATTATAATTGTAAATCTTTGGGATTTAATTCTCATTGCTGCATCTTTAAAAAAGAAATCCATTCCTGCTGCTCACAAGATTTGAGCTGCTGAACAGTCCGACTACTTTATGACGCACCGTACATTTTTAACATGAGACAGATCTCCACCGTTGGTGAGAACATATTCTGTCTATAAACCATGGACCTCCTGAGAAAAGACACCTTCTGGATGGTAGCGCGTGTTCCTGTATCAATACATTTACACGAGGCCGGATGTAGGCATGGGCAAGGGGGGGCATTGCCCCCCCAATTCCATGACTGCCCCCCCAAACGCGACTGCATGCAGAAATAACTACCGTATTTGCCCGAATATAGGACGACCCTGATTATAAGACGACCCCCATTTTTCAAGACTGATCTTCAGAAAAAAGAATAAATTCACTTTTTAAAGAAACTATTTTAAATTAAAATTTGAGCAAATAATTTATATGATACCTTAATTACAGACTGCTTTAATATTTGCTTATTAATCAGACAGGAATTAAAGTTCTATGAGACAACATATTTCAGTCAATTGGGGAAAAAAAAGAGAAAAAAGAAGCTCTCTCTTCCTGACTCTGGCTGTGTGGGCCCTCCCTCCCTCCTCCCTCCCTCCTCCCTCTCTCCTTCTCTCTCTCACTGAGACTGTGTGTGTGTGTGCGCGCGCGCAGCTTCAGAAACCGGTCCCGTGTGTGGACACAGGCAGCGCAGGATCCTCAGGTGTTTTTCAGGCTTGAGGAAGAATGCGTGTGTGAACCGAGCGCCGCGCTCACCTGTACAGAGCTCACGCTGAAAACGCTGCAGCCGCCGCGGGTCCAGAGGTCCGACAGAAGGTGTCGGCTCCATACGTACTAAACAGAACCGGACCGAACCAAAAACCCAAACTAGTCTGAAAACGCCAGAAGCTGGAGCTGGACTTTGCCGTCAGGTGTTTTTATCCTCAGTGGACCTGTAACTTTGAGGTGGAGCGGACGTCTGGGACCGCTCGCGGGTGTGAGCTGTTTCCTGCAGGCGCCGCTTCTGTCGTTTGAACATAAAGCATGCGCCCCCTGCTGGGGCGCGATAGTAAGACGACCCCCCCTTTTTAAAATTATTTTTAATGAAAAAAACCTCGTCTTATATGCGAGCAAATACGGTAATTTCAAAAATATTTCAGTGAAAAATGGTCAGAGTGAGCGCTCTCTTCTGTTTGTCCTCATTCAAAGAAGCTACTGATGAATGACACAGAAAGAAAGAGAAACAAAAAATAATAAAAAAAAAACAAAAAACACAAAAACAAAAAAGAACAAAAAACACAAAAAAAGAAAAAACAAAAAAGAACAAAAAACAAAAAAGAACAAAACACAAAAAGAACAAAAAACAAAAAAGAACAGAAACACAAAAAACAAAAAGAACAAAAACAAAAAAAGAACAAAAAACAAAAATACACAAAAAGAACAAAAAACAAAACAAAATACACAAAAAACAACAAAACACACAAAAAACACAAAAGAACAAAAAACTAAAAACACAAAAAAGAAAAAAAAACACAAAAAAGAACAAAAAACACAAAAAGAACAAAAAA
>SSNR01000189.1:411060-443738 GCA_006937965.1 Callopanchax toddi
GAACAAAAAACAAAAATACACAAAAAGAACAAAAAACAAAAAAGAACAAAAACACAAAAAAGAACAAAAAACAAAACAAAAAACAAAACAAAAAACACAAAAAGAACAAAAAAAAAACAAAAGAACAAAAAACACACAAAAGAACAAAAAACACAAAAAGGAACAAAAAACAAAAAGAACAAAATGCACAAAAAGGAACAAAATACACAAAAAACACAAAAAGGAACAAATTACACAAAAAACAAAACACAAAAAGAAACAAATTACACAAAAAACAAAACACAAAAAGAACAAACACAAAAAAGAACAAAATACGCAAAAACAAACAAAAAACAAAAACGAACAAAATACACAAAAAGGAACAAAAAACACAAAAAGGAACAAAAAAACACAAAAAAGAACAAAATACACAAAAAACAAAATAGAACAAAAAACAAAATAGAACAAAAAACATAAAATAGAACAAAAAACATAAAATAGAACAAAAAACACAAAAAGGAACAAAAAACACAAAAAGAACAAACAAACACAAAAAAGAACAAAATACACAAAAAGAACAAAAAACCCCCACAAAAACAAAACTCCCCCCCGATATTCTACCTGCCCCCCTTAGTGGGGCTGGCTAGATCCGGCCCTGCGTTCACACATTTTGCAGGTCGTTGACGTTAGACGCTGATGCAGCTCCATACTTTCACAAAAACCACAAGGTTCCTTCAGAGCAGGTATAAAAATACTAGTGTAAGTACTGTCAATTGGCTGAGAAAAGCATGAACAGATAGTTGTGTGCAGTCCTTTTAAAGAATGAGCAGTGTGACATAAATACACTGATCATGTCCTGCTGTGTTTGTATCTGATGGAGAGCCATCCTTTCTGCTGAGAAGATCGTAAAGAATTCATGAGACAAAGCTCAGAGTAGACGGGCCATCCCTCAATGTCAGAGATTCAGACACGGTGACACACAAACACACACCCAGTGTCTTCAGGCTCCACACTGCAGACTGACAAATCCAAATCTCAGTCCTGCAGCGAGCGGAAAGCGCATCAGAGGCCCAGGAGAATCCTGAGTATAAAACAAATACCATCTTAGGCATACAAGCAGCTCCTCCAAGGAACTACGGCCATCCCATGTGGTCAGCGCAACACGAGACGGCGTTGTCAGTGACTGAGCTTCTTGTGATGTGGAGGTGTTGACAGGTAGCACTCCAGCGGGACTTGTGCAGCGTCAACAAACTAGCATAGCTTGCACACACTCAAAGGCACAGAACGTGACGTGACAGCCTGCGAATCTTAGCGACAACGTGGGATCCTCAGCACATCAATAATGCAGCGCCTCCGACAACTGGAGGCATCAAACTCCCCTCACAGTCCAACTTCATCATCCGTTTTTTCCTCTCTTTGTCCACATGTTGCAAACCTGTCGCTCACTAACCCTCCATCCAGTTCTGCTCATTCTGTTTCCCTCTCATCCGCTCCAGCACCAGGATGAGGTGTGAATCAGAGCCAGATCACCTGATGTTAATAGCATCAAGGATGACAGCGCTACACGCATGGCTTCAAGGAATCCACTCACTTCTAAGCAGCTGAAATGCATATGGGACTTCATATGTGCAGAATGCATTTGTTGGAGTTGTTAGCTGGAGGCGTGAAGATTGTGTCATTTAGCTAGCTTGTCAGCTACACAAACAGCAAAGCACAGGCACACATGAAGAGAAAAATGTCATAACCAAAGAGCAGCTACTCATGGTGGCACAGCAGTTATCTGTTGTGTTGACAGATGAGAGCTGCTGGAGACACTGGAGCCTGTACATACAGATGCTCCGAGAGCAGAGCCGCAGGCTTGGATATCACCGCGGTGGCTGTCACAACTGCCACGCCATTATTCTGACACAGAGATCTGTATTGTCTAATTAACTGGGAGCATATCTGTGTGTGTCTTTTCCTGTTGCTCCGGATGTTTTATGAGCTCTTCAGTGACCATTTGTGAAGCTTTTTACATGTTGGTGCAGGGCCGGATCTAGCCAGCCCCACTAAGGGGGGCAGGTAGAATATCAGGGGGGCCAGTCTGGACATGCTAAGAATTTTTTGGTCATCACCCCCCCAATCCCTTAAATGCATCAAAAACTACACCATCATCATATCAGTTCCTCTATCCATAGATTTATGTTCATATCTGATCCCTACCCTCTGCATTTACCCGGGCTTGGGACGGCACAAGTAGGACACTGGCTGATGCCCTGTTGAGGCCGACCTCATCTGGTAAGGTTTGTTTTGTTTTTTTTTGGGGGGGGGTGTTTTTGTTTGTATTTTGTTCTTTTTTGTGTGGTTTTTTTTTATTTTTTTGTGTTTTTTACTCCAATTTTTGTTCATTTTTTTGTTTTTTGTGTTTTTGTTTTTTGTTCTTTGTGTTTTTTGTTTTTCTTTCTTTCTGTGTCATTTTGTTTTTGTCTTTTACTTTATTTTTATCCATATATCCTTTATCCATTTTCTATTGTTTATTGTATTTCTATCTATTTTATGTCTTTTTTGTATATCTGTTTGTTGTTTTTATTTCTTTATGGCTTATATAAGCAGCCTGGGCAGAATGAGCGCGTATTCTTCCCAAAATGACGCTTGGGGAAAACCAGAGCTGTGGGTTGTGACGGTGCTGCTGTGTTCAAACCGGTGATCGCATCACCCGCCGCGGCCAAAGCCGGGCTGAGAGTGACAGGGACAGCGGGGATGGCCGTGCTCGTGCAACTCGAATTAGGTGTACTGTCGCACTGAGAACGGGGGATAGAGTCGGTGGCTAGTGAAGGAGCAGTCCCACCCGGCCAGTCGGGTAATATTTCGGTCTCTGCTGCTAACGCCGTAGCACTGCAACTGCTAGCTTTAGCTTTAGCAATCAGAAATCTCCACATGGTCGACTGAGTCGCAAGAGTCGACTCGACTCTCTTCAAATACTAAAGAGAGTGACACGGAGAGAACGAGAACCCTTCGGGGGGAGAAAGAGTAACCAAACAACTCTGGTAAAAGACAGCAGAAGAAAAGAAAACTCCTAAACCGTGGCTCAGCTAACTGCAGCAGTCTGGCAGGTCAGCTCTACTGAAACTGAGCGAGTGACAACGAAGTCCAGCGACTGGCCACGCCCTCCCTATGTATCTACCAATCAGTAGCTACTTTGAATGAGGACAAACGGAAGAGAGCGCTCACTCTGACCATTTTTCACTGAAATAGTTTTGAAATTTGTTATTTCTGCATGCAATCGCATTGGGGGGGCAGTCATGGAATTTGGGGGGCAATGCCCCCCCTTGTGCCCATGCCTACATCCGGGCCCGTGTTGGTGTGAATTAAAAGATAATTTCAGTTTAATGACACTGCAGTTTGAGGGAAAACACATTCGCTTATTTGTAAAACAAAACCGAAAAGCTAAATTAAATGTGGGTCAAACTTAGCGATAAGCATACCCAGTTCATCAGGAGCAGCAGAAACAGACCTCTGAGCAGATTAAAGGTTTTTATTGTTAATAATTACTTTAAACTGCATTCTTTAAATGAATGAACTATATGGAACCAGCTGGAATAAAGACAGAGTGAAAAATATCAACATATTTAATAACTAGACAGAGTAACATGGAATTAGAAGCAAAACAAACGCCCCCTAGTGGCTGGCTCCAACATGTTTTAGATCCATCTTCTGACCAAACACCAAAAAGTATGAATTCATTTTAGATTTTTCTTTCAGATACTGCTTTCTTACACATTAAATTATAATAAGTAATCTGATGCATTCATATATGAGGGATTTAGTGTTTAGACTGGTTCCTAACACAGCTTGGTGCCACCTGAAGAAATGGGCCAGTCCTCCTTTCTTCAAACCACTGAGAACATTTGACACAATATTATTTTGTGAACTGTTTTTTCTTAATCCTAAAAAGAAAGCGCACCAAGAAGAACTTAAAAGATCTAATATTTCTCACTATTACAACTTGTGATTAAGTTTACAATATTTCTAAATAGAAAATAAAGTCATTTTTGCACAAAGGCAAACAGGTCGGTCCACACTCACCTGGTTGCCAGATAATTGACATTTTTCAGTGTAAAGTTTGCTGTTTGGAGGCTGTTTTTTCCCCTTGTATCATGATATTAAAAATGTCAGTAAGCTGTGTGAAAGGGAGGAGAACAGCACCTGAAACGAGCAGCCAACTGGCAGGCTTATACTGGTAGTCAACATCCGATTAGTCAGACCGAGATAACGGCATAATCACAGAGAATCCTGACATCTGGATTATAGGAGGAAAGAAAAAGAGAAAAAAGGAAAGAAATACCTGTAACAAAGCCAAAAATCTCGAGTATTTAGACAGAATAAATAAAAATGTAGTGAGTAAAAAAAAAAAAAACAGTGTGTTTTTCTTTACTGTTTGAAAATTAACTGGTGCAAAGCCAATAAAACCTGTCATTTACCCTTTATAGGACGAGTGACCTGATTGGATCATTTAGGTTTTGATTAGCAGCTGAAGCCTGAAACATTTACAAAAATGTAAAAAAGTTATTTAAGTTAAAAAGTACAAAGTTCAAAGAAAAAATCTAAATAACTAAATAAAAAAACTTGATACAATAAAATACAAATAACAAAATAAAAAACAATTTTTGCATAAAAAAACTGCAAATGTTTCAAAAACTAACTAAATAAAATCTCATCTAATAAAATAATCCGTGTACGGTTCGTTCTTTGGTTTTTCCGTTTCAAAATAAAATCAGAAAAACCAAATTATCATTTCATTTTCTTATATTTTTGTGTTAAAGTGATAATATGCAACTTTTTCATATTTTTAAATCTTCTCCTTGAGCCAGTCTGTGCTAATCTGACTCTTTACAGAGTTAATGAAAAGTCACTTAGCCCCATCTGGTGGTTAGATCCAGAATACCACGATTGCAAGATCTCCGTCTCCGTCACGGTACCCAGGAAGTCACGTGTCTCAGAGGGTTAGGCTAACCCAAAGTGGCTAGCTGTTATGCTAGCGCTGGAGTGTTTTTAGCTCATGATTCCTGATTTTTCCCATCTCTCCCTGCTTGAACACAGCTGATTTCTTTGAAGGAGTAAATAACCGCTCCTGTAGAAAGCTATGAAGGCTGAGGAGACATTTCAACAGGTAGATTTAGGCGTTTAGAAGCTGAAACACTATGCTAACTTGTGTAATGCAGTGATTTAAAACGGACACCAGAGGGCGCCCAAAACAAGCAAAACTGCATATTATCACTTTAAGAATAAATTTGGAAAACAAAAAATAGCCAAAGAAAAAGAAAGCCTTATTTTTTGCAATTTGCAGGTTAAAACTCTGCTGATCAGCTGTGTTCCTTCATTGATAAAAATTTTTACCAATTACTTTAAAATATTGATATTTTAATAAGAAAATTGCACTCACTGTAAGCCACTCCTTTTGTTTAGAATTGGGACGTTCGGGACACAGGCTGGGTAAAAACGGGACAATATTGTAATTGTAAACATTGACAGGATTGTAAACATCCCCGGGGGACACGGGACACATGACTCAAAATCGGGACTGTCCCGGGTAAAATGGGACGTCTGGTCACCCTTCCAAAGTAAAACAATTAGCCTACCGGATTTTGCATTTTAGGTTAAAAAAGGTAAAAATCCGTCACTGTGGTTTTTGTCTTTGTTAAATATTACGTTTTTACTTTTGGTTTTCAAAACCTGTAAAACCAAAAAACTATGCGGGTTATTTTTTATTTTATTTTGAAACAGAAAAACCAAAGAACGAACCGTACATGGATTCAAAATAAAAAGAAAGTGACTTTTAAAAGTTAGAAAGTAAAAAACATTTAGAAAAATTGACCATATACATGAAATTTAACATTTTTAAAATAATCTAAAAGAAAAGCATTAGACAAAAGGTAATTTTAACTCTTAAAGTCTGAATCTTTACAGACCCTGTTCACACTGGAAAGGTGTAAAGTTTTAAGATCTCAACTAAAACAGCGTTTTAGGAGCTCCAAAGCTCTGGTGTTTGAAAACGGATAAATAGATTTGAGTCATTTCAATCCAGCGTTACTATGGTTGAAACAACAATCATTTTAATAAATGTTACTTTTCAGACAGAGCAGGAGTCGAGACACTTTACAGCTCAGAGTCGAGAGATTATCAGCATTTTTAAGGCAGAAAATCATTAAAATGAGCTCTTAGCATTAGCATGCTCTGTCGGCTCAGACTGCAATGCATTATGGTCCGTTTCCACCAATGTAGTGTTCAAACGAGTATAAAGCATATGTTAGAGGTTTCCTTACTTCAACACACCTGGTTTAAATGTTGAATGACCTCCTCAGTCAAGCAGACAGATTCAGATCGGGTGTGTTTATGCAGAGAAACACCTAAAAGCTGCAGTTCTGTGGCCCTGGAGGACCAGGTCTGTGGCCCTGGAGGACCAGGTCTGTGGCCCTGGAGGACCGGGTCTGTGGCCCTGGAGGACCGGGTCTGTGGCCCTGGAGGACCGGGACTGTGGCCCTGGAGGACCGGGACTGTGGCCCTGGAGGACCAGGACTGTGGCCCTGGAGGACCAGGACTGTGGCCCTGGAGGACCGGGACTGTGGCCCTGGAGGACCGGGACTGTGGCCCTGGAGGACCGGGACTGTGGCCCTGGAGGACCGGGACTGTGGCCCTGGAGGACCAGGTCTGTGGCCCTGGAGGACCGGGACGGTGGCCCTGGAGGACCAGGTCTGTGGCCCTGGAGGACCAGGACGGTGGCCCTGGAGGACCAGGTCTGTGGCCCTGGAGGCCCTGGAGGACCAGGACGGTGGCCCTGGAGGACCGGGACTGTGGCCCTGGAGGACCAGGACTGTGGCCCTGGAGGACCGGGACTGTGGCCCTGGAGGACCGGGACTGTGGCTGTGGCCCTGGAGGACCAGGACGGTGGCCCTGGAGGACCAGGACTGCCCACCTCTGCTCTAGATAGTGAGTGAAAAGAAAGAGTTGTAATTTCTAACACCACTACAGAATGCTGAGTCACTGTATATTGTAAGGAGTTGGCATTGACAGCCCTCGTTTCCGGTCTTTAGTGTTTTTGTGGCAGAAGTACAGCGCCTCACACAGGGCTGGCGTAGTCACTGCAGCGCTTTGGGTTGTTTTGGTGTTTTCATGTGGATGAAGACGTTTCTAGAAATGATGCTATGTTTACAGGGACATAAGATCGTTTTGGGGAAACGACTTCTGCATGAACAACGTGAGTGTAGATTCTCCCACTGTGGTGAGGACTTGGAGTCATTTATGACCTCTCTGAGTTAAAACCTATGATTTCCATGTAAAACCTGACTGACACACTTCTCATCTATTCCATTCAAGCTGTTTGACCAAACTGTAAAAATATCACCTACATTTGAATCAAATACAGCTTTTACACACATGCCTGCATGTTCACTCTATTATCTGACACTTTTACTCCACATTTCCTTCATAACAGCAGAAAAACAGCCGACCGTTCGAGTGGTCAAACGCTAATGATGCATGGCTAACGAAATACTGTCCCTCCTCCTCTGAACGGTCCTTTCTAACCGCTGGAACTGCAGCCTAAGTGGTTCTGACAAGCGTGTGCACTGTGCAGACACACACACACCAGACATCAACTCATCCATATAATGCTGACAGCTAGTATCGCTCTGCAGAAAGATATTACTTAGTTGTATTGCACTGCTTGCATTTGCAGTACAGAAAAGCATATTACTCACAAATACCATTTAAGTGTGAGAATGTGGCTGCAGAATGAAAACAGTTTCCCCTCTCGCCGTGTTCCGACTGAATCACTTGATACGACACAGTGAAGTTTGGGCGTTTTCATTGTAAATGGACAAAGTCTTTTCCGAGCTTTACAGTCATTATCTAGATATGAGCATCGTTTAGAATGCTTTGATGGCAGCAGAGTGTCACAGAGCTCGTCTAGGAGGGGTTGATGGGAGTTTTTAGAATTCCTTTACGTTTGAACACAAGCACACAATCCCTAGCCCGAGGGAAGGAAGCGTGATGCCACATTCTCCTTATAAAATGGAAAACCAGTACAGAGGATTGAAGCATGAAGACACAGGCGCCTTCCCGTCAGGGCCGGATCTAGCCAGCCCCACTAAGGGGGCCGGTAGAATATCAGGGGGGCCAGTCTGGACATGCTAAGAATGTTTTGGTCATCACCCCCCCAATCCCTTAAATGCATCAAAAACTACACCATCATCATATCAGTTCCTCTATCCATAGATTTATGTTCATATCTGATCCCTACCCTCTGCATTTACCCGGGCTTGGGACGGAACAAGTAGGACACTGGCTGATGCCCTGTTGAGGCTGACCTCATCTGGTTAGGGTTTGGTTTGGTTTTTGGGTTTTTTTTGTTCTTTGTGTTTTTGTTTTGTTCTTTTTTTGTTTTTTTGTGTTTTTTGTTTTGTTTTTTGTGTTTTTTGTTTTGTTTTTTCAATTTGTTTTTTAGTTCTTTGTGTTTTTTACTTCTTTTTGTGTTTTTTGTTCTTTTGTGTATTTATTTTTTGTGTGTTTTTTGTTTTGTTTTTTGTTCTTTTGTGTATTTATTTTTTGTGTGTGTTTTTGTTTTGTTCTTTTTGTGTTTTTTGTTTTTGTTCTTTTTTGCTCTTTTTTTGTTCCTTTTTTGTTTTGTGTTTCTCTTTCTTTCTGTGTCATTCATCAGTAGCTTCTTTGAATGAGGACAAACGGAAGAGAGCGCTCACTCTGACCATTTTTCACTGAAATATTTTTTCAATTTGTTATTTCTGGATGCAATCGTGTTTGGGGGGGCAGTCATGGAATTTGGGGGGGCAATGCCCCCCTTGCCCATGCCTACATCCGGCTTCGCTTCCCGTTCACTTTCTCTCCCTCCGTGAGTCCCGTTGTCCTCTTTTATCTCCTCTCATTTTTCTGTTTCTCTTCTCAATCTTGTCTCGTTTGTGTTCTGTTAACCTTCCATTAGCGAGTCTAATGCCAGGCCGTCCTGGCTGCCTCCTGCATGGCTCCCTGCTCTGTGCTTTCCAGGCACTATGACAATGTTTTCCTCAAGCCCTATTAGTGCCTCCTCACACCACTAACAGCCATGCAGCACACAGAGGGATGAGAGGGGGAGGAATGAAGAGGAGGATTACAGAGAGGAGAGAGGAGGATGTCGGGGGAAACAAGGGGGAGACGCAGAGAGAGGCTGGCCGAGTGAGAAAAGGGTTGGAGAGGGATTAATGGAGACTGAAGGGGGAGAGCAAGAAGGGAAATTAAATAAAAAAGGAGAAGCACAGAGCTGTGCTGGCGGGAGGAAGAGGAGCGTGAGGAGTTTGGACTGGGAACAGAGTTGAGAAGTGGGTGGGATGTGAGGGGGCTGGGAATTGCAGGCTCTTCCAATATGGTTGTTTAGCAAACACAATTTGCATAGAACCAATGCGGATTGAGTTCTGTGACACAGTTATTTGCATACATTTGCATAAAATTAATCCCCTTCCCAAATCTCTGCACCGATTGTTTCTGATGCAGAAAATAAGTCAACAAAACGCGTCAGAACAGAGCAAACGTATCGACACAACACATGCTGGAGGAGTGTGTGTGTGTGTGTGTTGTGGAGCATCTGTGAAGCCATAAGTTGAGATTGTTTACTGAAGATGTTCTCACATTCGTTTCCTGACACCTCCCACCTGAAGACATTATTTATGTCTGGCCTTTTTCCTGATGAATGTACTGAAAAGTCGTTTTTAAAAACATCCTTCAGTTGCTTTGCAGCATACACAGAGAGGTGGATTTTTACCATGCAGTGAAATGGTTACCTCTAAGAAATAAGCTGCTAGTCTAACTGAATTTATTGAGAAGCTCTTTGTTTTATTGTGAAAATCTTCCTTCCCTGCCAGATCTGTCCATTAATCAGCTGATTCTTCTCTACTGTCTGCCCCGGTGGATTTATTATTTATGTTTTTTACTCCTTTGTTTTCCTGGTTCCATCTGCCTGACCTGGATCAACAAGTCTTTTCATTTATAAATTCATGAAGGATTTTCCTGTTTATTGGGCATCTTGTCTGGATTCTGAAGAGTTTTTAGTTCCTGTAAGTTCTTTAAAAGTTGTAAATCCTACAGTAGATAAAGATTTATGCTCCGTATATAATTGTCCTGCCCGAGGCCGGATGTAGGCATGGGCAAGGGGGGGCGGGGGGGGGGCATTGCCCCCCAAATTCCATGACTGCCCCCCCCCCCAAACACGATTGCATGCAGAAATAACAAATTTCAAAAATATTTCAGTGAAAAATGGTCAGAGTGAGCGCTCTCTTCCGTTTGTCCTCATTCAAAGTAGCTACTGATGAATGACACAGAAAGAAAGAAAAACAAAAAACACAAAAAACAAAAAAGAACAAAATACACAAAATACAACAAAAAACACAAAAATAACCAAAAAACAAAACAAAAAACACAATAATGAACATAAAACACAAAAAGAACCAAAAACACCAAAAAGAACAAAAATACACTAAAATTTTTAAAAAACAAAACACAAAAAAGAACTAAAAACACAAAAAGAACTAAAAACAAAAAACACAAAAATAACCAAAAACAAAACAGAAAACGCAAAAATAACCAAAAAACAAAACAGAAAAAACACAATAAAGAACAAAAATCACAAAAAGAACAAAAATACACAAAAATTACTAAAAAAAAACAAAAAACACAAAAATAGAACAAAAAACAAAACACAAAAACACAAAAGAACTAAAAAAACAAGACCAAAAAACACAAAAAAGAACTAAATACAAGACAAGAAAACACACAAAAAGAACAAAAAACACAAAAAGAACAAAAAACACAAAAAAGAACAAAAAACACAAAAAGAACAAAAAACACAAAAAGAACAAAAAACACAAAAAAGAACAAAAAACAAAACAACACAAAAGAACTAAAAAAACAAGACAAAAAAAACACAAAAAAGAACTAAATACAAGACAAGAAAACACACAAAAAGAACAAAAAACACAAAAAGAACAAAAATACACAAAAATTACTAAAAAAAAACAAAACACAAAAAAGAACAAAAAACAAAAACACAAAAAAGAACAAAAAACACAAAACTTACTAACAAACAAAACAAAAAACACAAAAAACCAAACCAAACCTAACCAGATGAGGTCAGCCTCAACAGGGCATCAGCCAGTGTCCTACTTGTTCCGTCCCAAGCCCGGGTAAATGCAAAGGGTAGGGATCAGATATGAACATAAATCTATGGATAGAGGAACTGATATGATGATGGTGTAGTTTTTGATGCATTTAAGGGATTGGGGGGTGTGATGACCAAAACATTCTTAGCATGTCCAGACTGGCCCCCCTGATATTCTACCTGCCCCCCTTAGTGGGGCTGGCTAGATCCGGCCCTGCTCCTATACCAGATTTTTCTAATAATAATAAATTATTATTAGTCCTCGCTAGTATCCAAGTCAGAACCTCGACTTTCTGAAGATGTAGTCCAACATTTCAGAGGACACAACTGGAATTAGACGTCAAAAATAAATTTTACTGACAAATAAGAAAAAAAGATCGAAAGAATCAAAATTGTAAGAAATCTCACGCAAGGGCAAACACCTCACCTTGGTAATGAATTCCAGCAGGTTCATTATGAGGAAAAAGGAAAATAATGATGTGAAATATTCCTTCACTAATCATTTTATCCAGCGATCAATTCAAGCTACAGAGCGTGAAATAATGCAGATCCTGCTCTCAGGCCGAGTGGGCATCGACCCAACACGTTTGGATGGCTTCCTGTCGTAGCTGTGCGTAGATGTTTGCACGCGTGGCGGCAAAATAAGAGAGCTTAAAAGTGGGTTCAGGGTCTGTCTAAACCCACATGTGTGTCTCTGATCAAAGGCAGGGAGGAGAGGAGCCGATTGATCAGGAATGGTTGCAATAAGAATCTAAATAAGAGCTGCGTCATTGATCCAGCTCACTAACCCTCCTCCTCCCTGCATCAATAATTACACAAGTTTAAATTTCACATTTAAACTGTAAGTAACTTCAATGATTGGCTGAGCACAATATGGTTTATAATACGCCACCTGCAATCCCCCTTTTCACAGCAACACCCACTCAGTGGAATGTAATGATTTTTCAGAAAATGATTGCAAATGTTTCTGAGATGTAAACAATGGAGCAAATCAAGGTGGCAGAAGGAAAAGTCTGCAGCCGCCGAGTTCACAGGCTAAAGAATAGATGCTCGAGAGCAAACACTGAAACACACATTCCCCTACAAACAACCTCTGCTAGCAAGATAAGGGCTAAATTATGGAATCAACAAGTCGCCTCAACGAGAGCCACGGGCATACAGAGAATTCAATCAGTCTGTCAGGAATTCAAGACGCAGTCTTCCTGTCTGTTCCAGGAACTAGAAAGACAATTCATATCCACAAAAGGAGCACGAAAAACTAGCTTGAACAATATTTATGACCTATAGTTATCTCCTGTGTGTGTCCAGACCTTTAACTCTGACTGTATGAGTTTCTATTGGGGCTGAAATAAGTGTGCTGAGTTTTAACTGTCGGACCGTGAAGCTGATGATGAGGGAGCAGGAAGGAAAATA
This sequence comes from Callopanchax toddi, assembly GCA_006937965.1. NCBI lineage: Eukaryota > Metazoa > Chordata > Actinopteri > Cyprinodontiformes > Nothobranchiidae > Callopanchax > Callopanchax toddi. The sequence continues at coordinate 423,632 of SSNR01000189.1, forward strand.
AGGAGAAAATCAGAGATTAAACAAAAAGGCCAAAGTTTAGGACTCCCATCAAACACAGCAGGTGTCATCCTGCTTCAACAAAGTCAAGAGAGAAAAATGTCAAACGTGAAGCTCCTGCAGCTCAACACAGACTTGTAATGATAACAAAACTAATCTTTGCACACAGATTCTGCACAAAGACGAAATGAGGCTCCATTTTATCAACATCTACACTCCAAATAACAGAACCATGAGTTGTTAGACTTCTAAGTTTCAGCATAAAGGATTTAGATCAGTATCAGCTGTTTATGAGGGAACGTATCAAACGGATTCAGAGTCAAAAAGGCAAAAGATTTTGGATTGTTTAAGGACACAGTAGTTGTTCTCAGGCAGACCAGAGTTCTCTCACTCAGCTCCACATACCTGCCACAGTCACCTGGTTTAGAAACAAACAAATGCCCCGAAAATAATTCCAAATGTGTATCTACTCAACTGCTTCTTCCATTGAGGATCACTGGGATCTGAACCTGATCTCTAACAGTCACTGGATGGGTCACCAGTCCATCAAAGAGACAAACAAGACCTTCACCTATTCACACCTAGGGACCACTTAGAGTCACCAATTAACCTGACATGCATGTTTATGGTCAGGAGGAGGAATCTGAAGAGGAAACCCACACATGCATGGGATCAGTAAGTAAAGTTTATTTCTATAGCGCCTTTCACAGATATACATCACAAAGCGCTTCACAACACAAACAAAAGAACAAAACTGAGAAAACATTGAAAATAAAAAACAAAACAGAGATTTGGGCATATAGGGGATCTACATGGTAAATGATGAGACTTGGGCAGAAATATTGGGGCAAACTTCAACACAATATTTGGGCTTGGGCAGAACAATTTTAGGGAAAACTTCAATAATATGTTTGGGCAAAACAATAAAAGGGAAAAAAATGGGAGCAGGTAAGAAAAGGGCTAACGACAAGGAAGGATGAGGAAGAAACCTCTGATACAGGAAACAATACACTGACAGTCCACAGTTAAAAACACATCGGGGAAGGTGGGCGGGACCAGGAGCTCTGCCAGCAGGCACAGACTTCAGTGCTGACGCAGCTGCACGCCTGCCCCCCCCCCCCCCCCCCCCCCCCCAGCAGGGGTGAAAGAGGAGATAGGAGGAGAACGTAGAAAGGAGGGAGGGTTCTGAGCAGCTGCTCCATTCATTCTGTAGTGGGGGTTGTTTTCAAGGCCACAGATAAGATTAGAAGTTGTTTGTCAGGCAGCAGCCATGTTTCCTCCACTGCCTTATTGTTCATTACTGTTCGTTCTGCTTAAAGACTTTGATAAGTTTGATAAACACACTAACTCCACATGGATGGGCTGCAGCCGGGAGCTGAACCACATGCATATCCCTATAGGGAGCCCTAACAAACACTTTAAAGGGATAGTTCAGATATTTTGAGGCGGCTTTTTAGTGTAATTGATATAGAACTACTGCTAAGAAATTCTGAGGTTTCCGTAGTTTTAGATCCTGTCGAACTCCAGCTCTTAATTTGACTCCTTCATGAGATTTTCTGCACAATTCTCCAAACTGAAGATTGTTCTGACTGCTGTTAACTGCAGGTAAGATCCCGAGTGCTGATATCTACTCTGCAAAACCCCCACAGCTAAAAATAATCCTAACTAGTCCTTTAACAGAAGTGTATGACTAAATAGATCCCACCCAAAGTCCAATCAAACCTAAAACACTGACTAGTACACACTCAGCTCTGATACTCTAATAAACACAGGCTGGTGTGTGTGTGTGTGTGTATGTGTGTGTGTGTGTGTGTGTGTGTGTGTGTGTGTGTGTGTGTGTGTGTGTGTGTGTGTGTGTGTGTGTGTGTGTCACAGCCTCAGCAGGAGAAGTGCCTGAGCTCTAATGAGGTAGTTAATTAGTTTGTTTTAAAATATACTTCTAATGAGTGTGCATTTTACAACAAAGAGACAAGCGCGCACGTACGCACACACACACACACACACACACAAACACATTTGCATACAGTCAAAAATTAAACCAGGCAAATCAAAGGGCAGACGGATGGCGGCGCACACATCTGGTTGGGACCTTTTTGGAGGTAAAAACAGTGTAAATAAGCAAACGAAGGCCTCTGTGAGCAGTGTGTACAGTCTATATCTGCTGCACCTGACTGTGCTGAAAAATGCAGACCAGCAGGAAAGATGTTGCTGGAGGCTGCTCTCAGTGTGATGTGAGCTAACATTCATGTACATGAAGAGAGACGAGCTGAAGGAGACAGTTCTGAGCCCCGTGCCATCTCTGCTCTCCACCAGCTGTTTGCACACACTCCCTAATCACACTTACTGCTGCTGTCAGGCTCTTGTCAGGCTGATATGTATGTTTTGTAAGGTGCTCAGTAACATCCAGTTGGATTTTCTAACTGATCCCTGGGCCCTTTGAAACTACACAACAGGTTTGTAATGGGTCCCTGTGGGTCATGGGGGAAAAAGACTCAGAGAAAAGTAGAAATCAGTTCTAGTCAGAAACGTCAACACTGGACGTATGAGGATCTGGTGTGACAGCAGCATCACGCTACGCTGCTACACTCGCTTTGGTCCTGCAGACAAAGAGAAGTCGGTCTGATTTCCACAGCTGATGCTGCAGGATAGCCACTAATGCTGGATGTGCTTCTGCAGACTGTCCATTAAGTATTCATAAAGGGGTTTTGGGGGGGCTGCTATCATTCAAATAAAAAAATGGCCACCCTAGATAAAGATGAGCTCCATGATCCAAGATGAGAACAAGGTTGTTTTACAGATTTAATTGATTTGACTTCATTTTCCTTTGAATGTGAATCACTCTGCTGCTGCAATGTTAAAATATCATAGGGTTCAGGGCCGGACCTAGCCAGCCCCACTGAGGGGGGCAGGTAGAATATCAGGGGGGCCAGTCTGGACATGCTAAGAATGTTTTGGTCATCACACCCCCCCAATCCCTTAAATGCATCAAAAACTATGACATCATCATATCAGTTCCTCTATCCATAGATTTATGTTCATATCTGATCCCTACCCTCTGCATTTACCCGGGCTTGGGACGGAACCAGTAGGACACTGGCTGATGCCCTGTTGAGGCTGACCTCATCTGGTTAGGTTTGGTTTGGCTTTGGGTTTTTGTTGTTTTGTGGTTTTTTTGTCTTGTTTGTTGTTCTTTGTGTGTTTTGTAGTTATTTTGTGTGTTTTGTTCTTTTTGTGTTTTTTTGTTCTTTTTGTGTTTTTTGTTCTTTGTGTTTTTTTGGTTTAGTTTTGTAGTTATTTTTGTGTTGTTTGTTCTTTGTGTTTTTTTGTTTTTGTTTTTAGTTCTTTTTGTGTTTTTTGTGTTTTGTTTTTTGTTATTTGTGTTTTGTGTTTTGTTTGTTTTGTTTTTTTGTTCTGTTCTGTGTTTTGTTTATTTTGTTTTTTGTTCTGTTTTGTGTTTTGTTTGTTTTGTTTTTTTGTTCTGTTTTTTGTTTTGTTTTTTGTTCTGTTTTGTGTTTTTTGTGTTTTTTTTGGTTATTTTTTGTTTTGTTTTTTAGTTCTTTTTAGTTCTTTGTGTTTTTTGTCTTTTTGTGTTCTTTATCTTTTTTGTTTTGTTTTTTTTAGTTCTTTTTGTGTTTTTTGTTTATTTTTGTGTTTTTTGTTCTTTGTGTTTTTTAGTTCGTCTTGAGTTTTTTAGTTGTATTTTTTTTTTTTTTTTTTTTTTTTTTTTTTGTTTTTTTTTTTTTTTTTTTTTTTTTTTTTTTTTTTTTTTTTTGTTTTTTGTTTTTTTTTGGTTTTTTTTTGTTTTGTTTTTTTTGTTCTTTTTTGTTTTTTTTTTTGTTCTTTTTTGTGTTTTTCTTGTCTTTTTTGTTCTTTATCTTTTTTGTTTTGTTTTTTAGTTCTTTTTGTGTTTTGTTCCTCTTTCTTTCTGTGTCATTCATCAGTAGCTACTTTGAATGAGGACAAACTGAAGAGAGCACTCACTCTGACCATTTTTTACTGAAATAGTTTTGAAATTTGTTATTTCTGCATGCAATCGCGTTTGGGGGGGCAGTCATGGAATTTGGGGGGGCAATGCCCCCCCCTTGCCCATGCCTACATCCGGCCTTGCTGCTAGTCCAAGTTAATCATAAAGATCATTAATTATTAGAAAACCATTCTGTGTCTAACTCTGATCATGTCTGCATGTCCTGTTTGTTCCTGCTATTTATTTCTTTGAGGTTAAATAAACTTCCATCAGTATACAGACATCAAGTGAGACATAAAACCTAATTCAGGTGAATTAGTGAAGTGCTCACAGAGAAGCGCCTGATAAGAGTTCTCAAAATGAAAATGGATGGCTGCCAGAGCAGCAGAGGTGGCATTATTCCCTAAAACACACACACACACACACACACACACACACACACACACACACACACACACTTACAGGCTCGGCCCCACTCTTCCACTTTGCTGAAACTGTAGTAGTGTGCCCTTTCTGCATGGCGCCCTGCCAGACACTCACAGCATATTACCAGTGTGTGACCTGCAGTGTGCTGAAAAGGAAGCATTTAACCCCCCCGCCCTGTCCACCCCAGCTCCTTCATACATCCAGTGCTGAATATGGACCACACCACTTTGTCTTCAGAAGAAAACCCTCTGAACTTCAGTCTTTTAGTGGGTTTTGTTGACGTTCGTCCATTGTGTTAAACTTTCTTTTTCCACATGTGACTTCCTGGTGCCGTCTCGATGTGATCCACTCTCTGTTGGAGAGAGGACATCAATCTGCCAGAATGACATTTAGTCCTAATTCTGGACAGAACGGGATCCACACAAAGCACAGACACACTCACAGATCTACACTGTAGGACCTGGACTCTGGACCCGGAGTCCTGCTGAGCAATAAGAAGCTGTAAACTGAATGACAAGAGGAAGAGAAGACGTGTGTGTGAAACAAAAAATAATGCTATGAAAAATGACAGAGAGGGACGGCTTTGAGGGGAAATGCTGCCCACATCCCTCTCTGACAGAGTGTCTGAGAGATAAAGGAGGTCAGGATAAACAAGGTGCTGATCTATGGACGTCTGTGATGTGTTTCTTATTGTTGGAGCTCACTGGACGAGTCTGCTTTTACCATCTCGCTGGAGCTAAATGTGGCTCTGCATCCAGATGCACCACATGCCCAGATCATCTCCACCTGCTTTCCCATTCGATTCTGTTGTTTTCTCTTTTACTTCCCATCTCCTCTGTCTTGGTATCTTTCACAAAGTCTTTGCAACGTCCTCATTAGCAGCGGTGTCATTTTCTCCACAAGTACTTAGCTTTTCCCTCTAACGATGATGACTTCTTTTAATAAGGTCATGCTGGGAAATCCTTGCATCTCTCTGTGTGTGTCTGTGATTACATTTCTCCGATTTGTGTGTGAGAACGAGAGCGCACGCGCACACACACACACACACACACACACACACACACAACACCTCAGAAACAAATGACAATAATCTTGAAATCATTAGCAGATACTTTAGCATCTCGTCGTCACAAAGGGAGGGCTAAAGGACTGGAGTGTGTGAGAAGCTGTTAAAAAGAGGAGAGCTGTTCCTGAAGGGCACCAGAGCTGCAGCCTTCTGAAATCTATTTTAATTAGTAGTGTGCGTCACCTGGAGTCATATTTTAGAAAGTGTCAGAGCGAGGTCTGTCAGAGAGCACGGTCTTTGTTGTTGCGTGCTGTGACCTTCTGACTGTTTCAGTCACAGAGGGGCCTCGGTGGCAATCCACTCGCTGTCATTATCAAGTCTTACACAAGAGGAGGTCAAGCTAATTAAAGCTGGGTAAATGTCGCCCTGTCATCAAGATTTGATTTTAGCAGACAGATGTTTACCTATTTAGAGTGAAGCAGCTTTCTGGACTATTATAAGGCTCTTATAAGAATCAGTGATGGATCCTGAGCTCATCGACTCTCCTTTAACGTTAAACATTCGTCCTGAGGCCGGATGTAGGCATGGGCAAGGGGGGGGCATTGCCCCCCCCAAATTACATGACTGCCCCCCCCCAAATGCGACTGCATGCAGAAATAACAAATTAAAAAAATATTTCAGTGAAAAATGGTCAGAGTGAGCGCTCTCTTCCGTTTGTCCTCATTCAAAGTAGCTACTGATGAATGACAGAAAGAAAGAAAAACAAAAAACACAAAAAGAACAAAAACAAAAAAAAGAATAAACAAAACAAAAGAACAAAAAACACAAAAAAGAACAAAAAACAAAACAAAAAACACAAAAAAGAACAAAAAACAAAAAGTATCAAAAAACAAAAAAACAAAAAGAACTAAAAACAAAACAAAAACAAAAAAAACAAAAAACAAAAAGAACAAAAAACACAAAAAGAACTAAAAAACAAAAACAAAAAAAAACAAAAAAGAACAAAAAACAAAAAGAACAAAAAACACAAAAAGAACTAAAAAACACAAAAAAGAATAAAAAACACAAAAATTACTAAAAAAACAAAAAAAAACACAATAATAACTACAAAACTAAACAAAAAACACAAAAAGAACTAAAGAAAACCCACAAAAAAGAACAAAAAACAAAAAAATACAAAAAATAACAAAAAAACACAAAAATTACACACAAAAAACAAAACCAAATAAACACAATAATAACTACAAAACAAAACAAAAAACACCAAAAAGAACAAAAAACACAAAAAGAACAAAAAAAGCAAAACAAAAAACACAAAAAGAACAAAAAAACTCAAAACAACAAAAACCCAAAACCAAACCAAACCTAACCAGATGAGGTCAGCCTCAACAGGGCATCAGCCAGTGTCCTACTTGTTCCGTCCCAAGCCCGAGTAAATGCAGAGGGTAGGGATCAAATATGAACATAAATCTATGGATAGAGGAACTGATATGATGATGTCATAGTTTTTGATGCATTTAAGGGATTGGGGGGATGTGATGACCAAAACATTCTTAGCATGTCCAGACTGCCCCCCCCTGGTATTCTACCTGCCCCCCTTAGTGGGGCTGGCTAGATCCGGCCCTGGTGTGGACCTTAAAGGGTTAAAGTAGTAGTTTGATGGAGTCATCAGGAAAAAGAGAAACCAAATGCATACTTCTACCACGGGTCAATCAAAACACTGACGACCCAAACAGAAAGGTGTGATCACTCCCTGACAGAGTGACAGATGAACAGAATATGGATTCTGTTCCAGAGTGACACATTACATAATTAGACAGCATGCTTCTGACAGCTGCTGCAGGTTCACATGCACACGTTAAAAAAATAATAAAAAGAGTCCTCCTGCTGAGGTACAACTCAGTGGAATAACAGGAAGCTGCACTCGAACAGCTCTCAGTCGTTATTAATAAAGACCCACAACCCCACTAGAACACTCTAGAACAGCTAACATTTCATTAAAGGCCATGTGTGTGTGTGTGTGTGTGTGTGTGTGTGTGTGTGTAAGAAAGTGAGAAGGGAGAAGGAAATGGAGTTTTGTCCTCAGGCTTTTTCTCTGATAAACAGTTGCATTAAAAGATTTCATCCACATGAACACGTAAAAATGAAGCATGTGTAGAAGACACACACACACACACACACACACACACACACACACACACACACACACACACACACACAGCCCTGGAGGGCTCACCCAGTACAGACTGGTGTAAGAAACCATTCTAAGTAAAGCTCAGTGTGCTGTCAGCTTTCTCTAAAGGCAGCGACGGCTACGAAAACACACAGCGAGCACAAAGACGATCACGCAAACAGCTGAATACACACACGGGGGGGGGGGGGGGATATCACAATATGATCTCAAACAGAGTCACGTAGGACCATGGACAGAACTATCACAGGAGGCCTTGATGGTATTCATGAATCACCATGTTTATGTATGAAGAGGTGGCGGGGGGACTTTAGGACGGGGTGGGGACGGCAGACTGAAGGGGACATTAAGTGTCTTTATAGAGACTCTCACAAAGGCCCAATCCTTCATATTAGGGACTAAATTGTCTCTTTTATTGTCTGCATTTCACATTTCCATCAATGAAGTTCAGCCTCTTTAATCGGAGCAGCGCTTTAAAGCCACACTCAGTATCCAGGTAAACAATGGAGCTTTTAACGGTTTTTTAAAGCCTCTTAACGACGTTCCAACATAGTATAGCCATAAATATATTGTGGAGATTAAAAACCCTGAAAGAAATCAATAATGTGGTTGTCCCGCAGTTCTCTAAAACAAACTTCAATCCTATCGTTCAGACCGAACGATAGGATTGGACAATCCAGCTGTCTGTCTGCCGCGTTTCCTCACTGCTTGGATTCACCAATAATCCGCCCGGACACATTTTCTGTCTGAACATCCCGGAAGTGAAATGTAGCATTATCAAATATGCTATAACCTCTGACCTCTGACCCTGTGACCATCACCAAACAATAATCCATCTTCTTCCCAACAACTCGGATTATAATGACTCTTTTATTATGTTTTAACCTGAATCAACATTCCTCCAAGGGTTCGGTCGTACCGGAAGACTCCACCGGACTCCCTTTAGTTATAATAATAATAATAATAATAATAATAATAATAATAATAATAATAATGAAGACTCTTGGTGTCTCTTCCTAAAATGACACTTTAATCTGTTACAGAAATGTCTTTAAATGATGAATGCACTTTCTCTTACAGTGTTGTGAATTTTGATCCAGCTTCAGTTTTATTGTTATTTTGCTAAAAGGTTAAATCAGTATTAGTACTTATTTCTACTTTGCTAAGGATAAATAAGTATCATTTTTAATACTTCCTCCATTAAGGTGAAGTATGACTTTAAAGACCTGAGTCATGTGTCTTGTTTAAAGTCTTTTGATTGGCCCACGTCCGCTCACGACTCACATCAACAGTCTGCCCACTCAGGAAGTAGTCAGTTCTCTTCCAGCCTCGGAGGAGTTAAGACACACTGTCAACTCGCTACACAGTGTTGCTTCTCGGTGCCGACCGCCCCAGTGACGGGTAACGAGCCCCGTTATCGGTCGATGAAAGCTTCTTACCCCTGAGGTACAGACACCACCCGTCTGCCTCTCTCTCAACCAGAATGGGGAAGAACGCCACCGCTCTGCTGAACCAGACATGGACCTGCTGACGTCGTATCCAACGGACGCTCTCCGCCGGCCCAGGCGGGTCAAACACCTGTCAGGGCTCCAGATCGACCGAGGGGGAATCTTCCGCTTCCTCGTCGAACTCCACCAGCCGGACATGATCCCGGAAAGTCGACCAGTAAGAGATCCACGGTCTGGTAACTCTAGGCTACTTTGATAAAGCTAAACCTACACCCTAGGCCGCTTCACCAAAGTAACCTCTCCACTTCATCCCTGGTAACTAAACCCTTTAAGTTAACGCCCTAGTCTCAACCATCACAAGACTCAGGTTCTTAAACTCAGAAGATCAACTTACACCTGTTTGATATGTTAACCTGTTTGATATGTTAACCAAATTTCTACCTCGAATGTTAATCCGTTTGCAAATGTTCGTCAGCTTTTCTAAGAAATATTGAAAATATTTATTCTTGACTCAGCTTCCATTCGTCAAACCAGGTACGTACAATAACTCCCTGCAATTAATGAGCCTGGATATTCCTGCTTTTATCACACACAGTTGTCTTAACCGGGTGTCCAGAGCACAGAGCTTCTCGAGTAAACCCTGGGTAAAACTGGATAAATTAGCAGAGGGTGAGAAATAAAATGTGAGGTTTTATACCACTACAGAAAGGAGGACAGAATTAGCCGGTGGTCAGTGCTTTCATTTTAAGATAAAAATACCAGAGTCCCCCCAAAAAACTCCTTTTCAGCTAGCAGAAAACTAAAATCGTTTGGAGGTGAAAAGAGGAAAATCTGGGGGATTAAACCCGACGGGAGGGGTGAGTGCTTCGAGTCGTGTTTCTGTAAACTAGCTAGCGAGACCTAGCGTGTTTACCTGGCTACTGAGTATGGCTTTAAGGTAAACAAATATCCTGTAAGAGCACATCTTCCTCCAAAAACCCAACACATTCTCCCTGATTAATGCCGCTCTTCTCCTTCTTTAATAAGGATCAGAGGAGACCCTCCCCCTTTCTGTGTCCTAGGGGTCGCCGAACACACTCACTCTCGTTCACACATTTCCAGAGACAAGGTGCAAATTGAAGCAGCGTTGCTTCTTCCTCAGAAAGTCTGACACTTTCTGTGGAAACGGCCCCAGAACAGCCAACACATTAGTAATTATTAGTCTGCGTGGGAGACAAAACACAGCCAGCAGAGTCAGACGGCTCCTCCAAGGCTCGCTCGGAATAAATGGAGGGGAATAAGCAGAGGTCAGAACATGCAAACACGGCGGAGAAACACAAACATCGCAGACGTGGATCAAAACAAATTAACGCGCCGTCATAAGAGCGTGTCTCCGTGGCTTCCTCTGAGGCATTTCCATACCCCCAGTCCACCGGGTCTCCGGAGCGTTCTGGTATTCCAAACCGGTATAATCAGCTTCTGAAACAATCGGGTGAACGTTAGCCCCGCTGCTCCATCTGCTTTTATTTCAATACATTTGATATTAAATTATACTCTTTACTTTCATCTCCTCCACTTTGAGTTTTGACCTTCAAATGAATCAGCAAAGATCAGAGCCGCCGCCTGATGACTCTAATTTATGGGGTTTTTAGTCATTTGCAGGAAGATTACATGCACTGCTAAATTAGAGAGAAAATGAGACATTTAATGAAGATATAATATAAAGTCTAAAATAGATTTACACAGGACTGGTTTTTGTTTTAGTCGCTTTAATTTAGAGCTGGCTGGGAAACAAATTGGACTTGTGCTGGTACCAAAATGATTAGAAACCACGTTAAACAAAACCCCGTTTGTTTATCTGTGATGTTAAAATGCCAAGCTGTAGATGTGATATTGAACCCGTGGGAGTCCACAGATCTACAGTTTATAACCAATTACCTGACCTTTCACCCCTCCAGCCAACCTCAATGAATCACTGATCCCAAACCAGCTCTACCTCGACACAAGCAAACCTCAAAGCAGATCTGAGATCTGACCCCAACGCAGCATTTAGATGAGAAATTTCTGGGGGCGGTCTCAGTGCAGCCCTGACCTCTGACAAAAAATGATTTCTAAGAAAGTAAAACAGCCTTGTTTTTAGACATTTTGTCTTATTTTTGTCTAAAAAGAAAGTATATTCTTACAGCCCTACTTAAAATAGGCCAAATCTTCTTAAATATGGTCACATTTTCTAGATTTGAGCAAAAAAAAATCTGCCAGTGGGGTAAGCTACATTTGCTTGGCTATATTCCTTGAAAATAGAAAAATTGTTAGACAAAAATAAGTCAAAATGTCTATAAACAAGGCTATTTGACTTTCTTAGAAAACAGTTTTTGCAGCGTACCCTCTGGTGTAAAATCTTAATGGTTGTTTCTGCAAAAAACGACGAAAAATCCTGACACAGAAGAAGAGAAAAGCTTAGGAACAGATTTCATGTTTATGTTGTTTTACATATAAGAGTTATGAGTTATATTAACTCCAGGATGCATTTATATCAGATTTATATTTATCTGAACACACAAGGAACTAGTTAACAGAGTAAAAAAGGAGAGTTAAACAAATCTAAAACATTGTTTTGAAAGGTTAAAATTAGCCTATCACAGGCTAACTATAACATTTAATGAAATATCTAATATTTTCAAAATAAAATATCCCTACAGTTGTTGCTGGTACTTTAAATAAAAGAAATACTCTCCAGTTCTTTTACAACATGTGCTTTAATGACACGTAAAACAACCTGCCACACTGCAAAAACTGATTTCTAAGAAAGTAAAATAGCCTTGTTTTTAGACATTTTGTCTAAAAAGAAAGTATATTCTTACAGTCCTACTTGAAACAGGCCAAATCTTCTTAAATATGGTCACATTTTCTAGATTTGAGCAAAGAAATCTGCCAATGGGGTAAGCTACATTTGCTTGTCTAGATTCCTTAAAACTAACGAATTGTTCTAAATGCAGAAAAATTTGCAATTTTTTAAGGAATCTAGACAAGCAAATTTAGCTTATCCCATTGGCAGATTTTTTTTGCTCAAATCTAGAAAATGTGACCATATTTAAGAAGATTTGGCCTATTTCATGTAGGGCTGTAAGAACATATGTTATTTTTAGACAAAAATAAGAAAAATGTCTAAAAACAAGGCTGTTTTACTTTCTAAGAAATCAGTTTTTGCAGTGCAGTATTTCTTGTCATCCTCTTTTTACAAGCTGTGATCAGTTTTTTGTTTAAAAGACTGTAAAATGACCTTAAAGAAAAAACATACTTTGCTCTGAAAATCTGAACTTCCTGGTCCTGGAAGTCCTAAAGATGTTTGTTCCTTTGGATTTTTGGCAACTTAAAATAGTTGAACCAAAAACAGAATAATGAGTGAATACACACACGTCATTAATAACTGATATAGAAAACAAACAGCTGATCCATGTTAGAGCTTTTAGAACTGAAAGGTTAATGGATGAAAACATTTTACAGAAAAACTTTAAAAAATTATAAAGAGGTTTAGTTCTGGTTGATTTAATAATGATGTCACTGCCACTGGAATGATGCTTTCAGGAAGATTCCCACATGAACACACACACACACACACACACACACACACACACACACACACTCTTTAATGATTGATGACTTGGTTCAGGTGATGTGAGATTGACCAGGACAGGATAATCCCATCGCCTCAGGTTCTCTATAGGGAATCACAGTGATGGCGACACACAACAGAACACAGCATGGGCTCACGTTGAGCTATTAAACACACACACACACACACACACTAACACACACTAAACACACACACTCAAGTGCCACTGGTAGTGTGTTATGTTCCCTTTGGGAGCACAATACTGAATCAATACCTTCTGAGATTTGTCCGTCTGATCCTCTTCAAACACACGATATTAACACACCACACCACAGACATAAACACAAATACACACACAGTCCTCCTGTTTCACTCTTCTTTCTCCAAGGACATGTAACTGAACCCACCTACGATTTGGGTTTTATAAAATCAGAGAACATGGACTCTGTAGCATTATCAAATATGCTATAACCTCTGAACTTTGACCCCGTTGACCATCACAAACAATAATCCATATTTTTCCCAATAACTTGGACAATAATGACTTTTTATTATGTTTTAACCTGAATCAACATTCTTCCAAGGGTTCAGTCATGTCGGAAGACCACTACAGGACTCTCTTTTAGTTATAATAACTCAAAGACTCTTCAGTGTCTCCTTCTAAAGGACACTACTTTAATTAAACTGTTCAGAATGTCTTAATATGATTAATGCATTTTCTTCCACAGTATTTTGAATGTTTGATCCAGCTTCAGTATTATTTCATATACATATTTTGCTAAAAGGTTAAATCCATATTATTCATGTTCATTCCTTATTAAGGTAACTGTCCCTTTAAGGGCTTGAGTCACGTGACCTTGATAGCAACCCTTTCATTGGTCCACGCCATCACTCAGTCCCCTATAACTAAGCTTCCGTCCTAAAGTGCTTGAGTTCTCCGTCATCCCTACACTGAGACAGACCTTCTTAGCTGTCAACCATTACACAGCTAAACTATTTTCCTAAAGGTGCCGGCTCTTCCCTGAACGGGTACCAGGCCTGTTGAGCCGATGATCATTGCCCTTTCCCCCTGAGGTCCGACAACACCTGTCCGCCTCTATCTCCGACATGGGAAAGAAAGCCACAGCTCTGTTAGCCCCAGATGCTAACCACCAGCTGAGATGTTTCTCCTGGCTGGCTCGCCAATGTTTGTACTGTCGTCAGCTTTTGTAATAAAATTCCTCAAAGATTTTATTCACGACTCCGATTTCCATTCATCAACAAAAAGGTACGTAAGTTAACTCACTGCTATTAGATGAACCTAGTCATCCCTGTCGAATTAATTCCAGCTATAAGAAAAAGGTATCAGATTCCGAGAAGCCTCAAGTAAATCCTTAAATAATCTGAATAATTCACAGAAGGTGTGTATAATAAACTCAAACTGTTTATTCCACTACAACTCCTAAGAACCAGTTTGGATCAGGTTTAAGAACACACTAAGTTCTAAAACCTGGACTCTTCGGCTGTTTCATTCATGAAAAGCTATTTCATATAAACTCCTCCATGTCTCATGCAAACTAAGAATGCATATATTTTAATTTAAATCATATTCTATAGTGTTCAAGCGCATCTGAGTCATTAGCTGCACCATTACACCTAAAGAGAACATGGCACTTCGGTACATCCACCAGTGGGTCGCCATCTGTCTCATTACGCTGTGCGGGCACACACGTGTGTCTCGTTTCATTACCAAGTAAACTTGCATTAAAAAACAACGTCAAACTGTTTCTCTGACACTTCTGTGTTTAGACCCAGTCAGGGCCGGATCTAGCCAGCCCCACTAAGGGGGGCAGGTAGAATATCAGGGGGGCCAGTCTGGACATGCTAAAAAAAATTTTGGTCATCACATCCCCCCAATCCCTTAAATGCACCAAAAACTACACCATCATCATATCAGTTCCTCTATCCATAGGTTTATGTTCATATCTGATCCCTACCCTCTGCATTTACCCGGGCTTGGGACGGAACAAGTAGGACACTGGCTGATGCCCTGTTGAGGCTGACCTCATCTGGTTAGGGTTGGTTTTGTGTTTTTTTGTTTTGTTTTTTGTTCTTTTTTGTGTTTTTTGTTCTTTTTGTGTTTTTTGTTTTTCTTTCTTTCTGTGTCATTCATCAGTAGCTACTTTGAATGAGGACAAATGGAAGAGAGCGCTCACTCTGACCATTTTTCACTGAAATATTTTTGACATTTGTTATTTCTGCATGCAATTGTGTTTGGGGGGGGGGCAGTCATGGAATTGGGGGGGCAATGCCCCCCTTGCCCATGCCTACATCCGGCCTCGGACCCAGTCCATGTGTGAGTCAGTCCAGTCATAAAGTAGATGTTTTATAAGCTGGGAATCAAAAAGAGGAGTGATGGAAACATAAATCTGAACCTTCCTCTCTTCTCTCCTCCTCCTCCTCCTCCCATCATTGACGGACATCCTCCGGTCTGAACTACTCTATCGACCCGTGGGTTGATGAGGCCCTACTGGCTACAGCCAGAGCACAGTAAAAGACACGCTACACAATACCACACAATGTAGCAAGGATCCAGCTCTGGTAATAGCTTTTGTGGTGGGGGGTGGTGGATGGATGGGTGGGTGGGTTGCACACACACACACACACACACACACACACACACACACACACACACACACACACACACACACACAGTACGCTCTGCAGCTATTCATAAGGATGCAAGGGCAATTAGATAGCTGTCAGTGCCGATGGCACCTTTCTAAAGTACAATGTATGAATGTATGGTGTAAGTGAGGAGATGGGATCCGTCTATAAACCAGGGGGTGGGGGGGGGGGGGGGGGGGGGTAGAAACGGGTGTGGGGTGAAAGCTAGAGATGCATACGAGGGGGTTAGCCCCTCTGTTGATCAGACAGGTAAATTCTTCTCCTGCTCAGAGCCTTCACATGCCCACTCAAACATTATATTGACCTTTGTGGTTTCTATAGCAACACAAAGCACAGGCCAGCAGTCTGATTCAAAGTACCAAACACATGAATGCTTTGATACGACACATCCAGGAGTAAACACAAAGAGCCCCTCACTAATTAAAGAGCAGCTCTTTATGGTTTGACTCGTGCGACTGATTGTGCAAAAGGTCCAAAGCAAATCCGTATCTAGCTAGCGCTGCACGGGGAGAGACTAGCGACTAATTGTTGGCAGAAACAGCTTCTAGCAGAAGGCAGGGTCACACTGGGATGTGCTGTGTGGTGGTGAGGACTCCACGTTGCCATGGGTTCACGTGTGTTTGCACACTGATGGGGAAAACAAGCTTTTACAGATATAAGAACAGAAATGTGTGTTGGAGGAAAGATACGTTTGTAAAATGTGACAAAGTTTTACATGTTTCTAGAATGACTTATTAAAATCCTGATGGATTATATAACCCTGAGTGACTTCACCTAAATGTGCCACCCTGGACCCCAGAGGACCAGATGACTGGTCTGGGCTCTGGTAACTGGTCTGCTCAGTCGGTTCGATATGAAACTTTAAGGCAGTTAAACACACCTGTCTGGTTCCTTTTTCCACTGCTTAGTTGTGTTGTGTCTAGATGAGAAGCCCAGACTTCTCTCTCCAGCGCCACCCGGGGACCACAAAGCATTCCTTCAGAGGAGGTATCCTGGTAAGACGCTCAAACCACCTCAGTGAACTCTCGATGTGGAGGAGCAGTGGATCTACTCTCTAGGGCTGGAAAAAGACTTGTTTGATGTTTGTGTGCACATGATAAAGTTCTCTCGTCCAGCTGTCCCGTTAGAGCAGGGCTGTCCAAACTTTTCAACATGAGGCCAAAATCACCAAGTCTCAAGTCCTCAAGGGCCAAAAAGTTAGAATATTTCTTAAAAGAAACGAGCAAAAAATATTTTGTTCTGCTGAAAAATTCATTATAAATGCAACATTTTAATGAACAGTCTTTGTCAATACGACACAGGGATCTTTGTTTGACTCAATAATAAAAAGCATCAGATTCACTGGATCTGATTGGTCGACTGTTTTTAGGTTTCTACATTTAGTTCCATCCTCAGCAACAAGACCAGGATCTGGGTCTTTCTCCAGTCCTGTTGCTGGATTTAGTCAGGCTTTATGAACAGAGCTCACAAGTCTGCGTTTTGGTCAAAGTCAGTGAGGATCTGTGGTTCTTTTGACCAGGAAATAAAGTCGGAAATCTCAACATCTCTTGAATTGTCTAAAAAAATTTGAATTTGAATGAAATTTGAAAAATTTAGCTTTTAAAAATTTTTTAATTTACTTGGATTTTTTTGTTTGTTGGGTTTTATTTTAGTAAAAATCTAAAAAATGTCATAAAGCGTCTCTGTGCACCAAAATCTTGCAGGAAAACTAAATTATATAATTTTTAAAATGCAGCTGAGGGCCACACAAAATCACTCTGAGGGCCACACAAAATCACTCTGAGGGCCACACAAAATCACTCTGAGGGCCACACAAAATCACTCTGAGGGCCACACAAAATCACTCTGAGGGTCACACAAAATCACTCTGAGGGCCGCATGTGGCCCCCGGGCCGCACTTTGGACACGCCTGCCTTGGGGGCTTCTTGCATTGCAATTCAAGCTCAGTAGGTAGAGTGGCCGGTCTGACAACCAGAGGGTCGCCGGTTCGATCCCAGCTCCAGCTGGGAATCATTGTTGTGTTCTTGGAAACACTTCACCACCTTGCCTACTGGTGGTGGTCTGAGGGACTTGATGGGCATCATCACCACCAGTGTGTGAATGACTGATGTACAGCGCTTTGGGGAGTGTAGCACTCTAGAATGCGCTCTATAAATTAGGGACGTCCCGATACAACTTTTTCACTTCCGATACGATACCGATATTGCAGCCTTCAGTATTGACCGATACCGATATCAATCCGATATAATACATAAGAAAAAGAGTGTTCAGAGTTTCATCCACTGCCCAAAAGAATGAGATCATTGCTCTTAGTGACCGTAAAAAACAGTACAAACAAAATAAACAGAACTTTAATAACAAGCCGAAAACAAATAGCTGGTTAACTAAAAGGATGACTACAATTCCTGCTTTTAATACAGACTGCTGATATCTTTGATTTTTGATGCAGTCCGATATAATCTGATATTGTATTTTTGGAGCCGATATCCGATATTCCGATATCAACATCGGGACATCCCTACTATAAATACAGGACATTTACCATAATGCCTTTTTTCGGCTAATAACTGAGGTTGGTTTTATCATAATAAAGTTTCCAGCAATAGTCCCTTAGTTCAGCTCTGGGTTTATTTTAATACAATGGGTTTTTTTTAAACAGGGAATCTGATGTTAAACATTAGTTTGGTCATTTTAATGACTTGCAGTGAAGTAAACGTTAAATCTGTGGTTTGATCTCCCAATATCAACCAAAGATTTGACTTGAATCGGTTCAGTAGAGTTGGGTGAGGCTGCTGGACGCCCTACACACATTTAACAGTTCACCATGGAGAGTGAGCGTGTGCACGTACATGCACATGGATGAACAATGGCAGTGTGATGCATGAAGAGGATTTTTATTTCAGCTCATATGTACGAGTCTCGAGCAGCATGCTGTTTAGATTTAGATTCACGACTGAAGAACTCTCAGCTAAAACATATTGATAACTATATTGACCTCAAATGAGTCATGAAGCTTTTTCAGCTTGTAGGAAATGTATCAGAAACATTAAATCTCCAGCTTTTTAGCGAGATGTTTGTTGTTGCTGGTGTGGACTGGTCAAACGGGGTCAATTCTCCAATATAACTTCAGAGTAAAAGACTAGATTCTGCAGAACTTTGTGTTTATTACAGTTCACATGAAACATTACTGCAGAGCCACACAGCTGTGTAGACGTGCACTTTACATACAATTTCAAACAGGCTGCAGTCATTAAAAACCTTTCTAACTAATGCACCGACTTCACACACACTCCGAGTCATATACTGTACATCTGCATGCTCTTTTCCTGCAATTATCTTTGCTACACGAGAAATTAAAAGCAGCTTGAACATTTGCAGCTTGCCGAGTGAATGTGCATCTGATTTTCAGCATAATGGGAGAAGATTATAAGATATATCACTCGACACTGGTTGCTGCAAGACAAGGTTTCATTTGTATCAGAGTCAAAAAATAAAAGGCACTCAGCTGTTCCCTCTCAAACACGCTCTGGGGGTTATTGCTGACATCCTCCTGTGAATTAATTAAATTTTGAAGACACCGTTAGCATTGATGAAACTGGGTTAGCATTGACGCTAGCATTCAGTAGAGAACAAATGTCATGATTACCAAAGCACAAGCTGCAATCGCTAACCCCATTTAGATACACGACGACAGCGCTAACCTTATTCAGCAGCATTACAGACGCTAACCTTTCTCAAAGTTACGTCTCTTTAAAAGCCTTTAAGGGTTAGCAAATAGTACTCAGGAGGCTTTTCATTCAAACCATGTCACAAGGAAACTTTTGATTTGAACCAAGTGAAAAGAACGAGCTACAATCTCATTTCCTGATCCTGAAACATGCAGGAACACAGACAGTGCACCGTTATTTTCAAGTACTTTTTATTACTTGCCTTGATTATTTTTCTACCTTTCAATTTCTTTTCCATTTTCCTCCAATATGTTCCATCCATTCACTAATTTTAGCTCCGCAGTTTTTACATTTACTTCAATTTGTTATTGTATCAAAATTCCTTTAGAATTTCAATAAAGCAGCATCTCTGTCCCCTAATCTCCATTCCACCAAATATGATATCAAGAGCCGATTATACTATATTGGAGAGTAAGTAGTCACTTTCATATAATGCTGAGCCTGAGGTGCATTCTTACTACTGAGACGTGTGAAATGAGCAGAACAGAATGAAGATGATCCAGAGCTGAAACCCGTCTGAGCTGGACGCCCAGGAGCCCAGAACCTGCAGGTCAGGGCCGGATCTAGCAGCCCCACTAAGGGGGGCAGGTAGAATATCAGGGGGGCAGTCTGGACATGCTAAGAATGTTTTGGTCATCACTCCCCCCCAATCCCTTAAATGCATCAAAAACTACACCATCATCATATCAGTTCCTCTATCCATAGATTTATGTTCATATCTGATCCCTACCCTCTGCATTTACCCGGGCTTGGGACGGAACCAGTAGGACACTGGCTGATGCCCTGTTGAGGCTGACCTCATCTGGTTAGGTTTGGTTTGGGTTCTTTTTTGTGGGTTTAGTTTTGTTTTTGTTCTTATTTGTGTGTGTGTTTTTTTTGTTTGTTTTTTGGGGGGGGTTTTTTGTAATTTTTTAGTTTTTTGTTCTTTTTTGTGTTTTTTTGTTCTTTTCTGTATTTTGGTTATTTTTGTGTTTTTTCTTGTTTTGTGTTTTTTTTTTTTGTTTTGTGTGTTTTTTGTTTTGTGTTTTTTGTTCTTTTTTGTGTGTTTTTTCTTGTTTTGTGGTTTTTTTTTGTTTTGTGTGTTTTTT
>SSNR01000189.1:451675-475644 GCA_006937965.1 Callopanchax toddi
GGCCCTTGCCCATGCCTACATCTGGCCTCGCTCACTAAAAATGTAGAGGTCTCAGAAAGTCTTGTATCAAATAGGATGCGAATGGCATAGGGCTTTATATTATGTTTTTATATTATCTTTATATTATGGTGAAAATAACCAAAGGAGACAATATGTTGCACAAAAGTAAAGAGAAAATACAGGTAAAGGAAAGCAGGTGGATATTTAACCTGCTAAAAGTGTCAATAAGGTCAATAATAGAAGACGTACACTCAATGTTTATAAGTACGGTGCACACAAGTTTTCCAAAGAGATTCTCATGTAGGTACCAGGCATTGATGCTTGGTGCTCATGCCATGTATAGACCTGCTCAACATTCAAAAGGCTTTAATAATACAATAAAAGCTGCTGCAGTCCAAAGGGAGAACTGTGAGCAGGTAGCATAAAATGAAAAGAAGAGTCGACAAAACCCAACAGAACACCAACCAGGCTTACAGATACGAAAAGAGAGAAACCTGAAACCGCTGTGGGGAATTCATGATGTCAAACCAACCACAGGGAAAGTACAAAATAAAACAGGAAGTGAATTAAAACACTAAAATAAAAAATCTTAACAAAGGACAAGATGATATGCTTTAAGGATAAGTAAAAGACAGACTGGGGTAAAAGAGTAGAATATAAAGTCGAGAACTATATAGAGGTACCTCTAAATATCTTTGATTAGTCTTTTAGTAGAGACATTTTCAGAGGTCACACAGGAGCTCTGGGTTTCCTTTAAGCAGTAAAGACTTTACTGGTGTTGATTTACAGAATCTGAGTCTACCACCCAAATATAACCCAATGGAAGGGCTGCAAGGGAAACTAGTGCTGTCTAAAATAAAATGCTTTGCTGACGAAACAGAAAATCCCAAAGGCAGCTCATAAAAAAGTTTCAACAAAGGCAGCAAGGTCACAGTAGAAGTTACACTTTAGATTGTTTGACAAAGGAAATGGCTGAATAAAAGGTGGTGTAGTCTGATTAGATTAGGTTAGATTTATGTTTTAGGTCAGCCTAAACGGCTCTGAAATTCCAAACAATGTAAACATGAAGAATGTGTGTGCTGATGAACAGGTGAGTAAAACAGCTTATAGAAATGTTATTTTAAAAAGTTTGAATAAACGTGCAGACTAGAAGTCATTCATGCAGGATACAAGTGTAGGAAAAAAAGCGAGTTTAGGGAAGACAATTCCTCGTTTAGTAAAGCGTGCACGTGCCATAACAGTGTGTGTGTGTGTGTGTGTGCACAGCTCGAGCGCTGTGTGACATGGTCAGTGGTAAGCGCCTTTTCAACCTCATGGCTCATAAATGTTTTTACAATAAGCTGCTAATTCACCATTCATACACTCTCATACCTGTGTTTTATATTTTATATTTGCCCTTCAATTACAGAACTTCTATATTCATGTGTTAATAAGCCAGACCATACATGCTCATCTCCCTCCTTGACCACTGCAGTGTCCTAACTGGTCTCCAGCCTGGACCCCTCTGGTCATGGAGCTCCACTGGCTACCTTTAGCTACTGCATCAATCCAAGTCTCTACCACTAGCATACAGGGTCCTGAAAGAACGGCGCCATCTACTGGAATCCTCTGGCTAAGGCTGACGTCACGGCTCGGTCACTGCGGTCATCAGAGGATCATCAGCTAGCAGAGCTACACCACGCTGGGACGGTCCAGACTGGGACAGTCCAGACTCTTCTCATGTGGAGGAATGACCTACCAAGCTACCAGAACAGGGGCGTCCCTGTCCGTCTTCTAGAACCTCCTGAAGACCCAGCTCTTCAGAGGACGTCTTCTAGACTAGCTCCTAGCTTCACTACTCCTCTGGACTCTCTTCATGCTCTTCACCCTATCTGTCTTGCCCAAGGACACTTGGGAATTGAACTCACCATCCTCCAGTTGGGAGCTGACCTCCCTACCTGGTCTGTAGTCATGGTTACAGTGTGGAGATGGAGGGGGGGTTAAATAGATAAACTGAAGAGTTTAAAGATCTTGCAAATTTTAAACATCCCTTTTAAACACTATTAATGCTATCAACAAATCATGAGGCGATCAAATATAAAACATGTTTGTATGTTCCTGTTATCATTCCTAAAGGTTTAACTGGAAACATTAGGAGGACAAACATGGACAGGACCAGGCCCGAGTCCATCAGAGGGACAGCATGTTAAGGCCGGTTCACACGGCAGGATTTTTAACCCGATTTTTGCCCCGATTCTCCTCCTCCGACAATCTTAAAACGTTCCTGATCGTTACAGATAATCTCATCAGATCATCCTCTCCTGTGTGGAGGGTTACGAGCGCTCTGGTCCGCTAGGAACGCCGTCAGAACCGCTCCGGTCACAAATCTGTGAAATCGAACATGTTGGATTGTCTAGACCCGACATCGCAGTGTGTGTGGTGTTCCCCGAGAACACTGATTGACCTGTAGCCAATCAGAGAGCGAGTTGACAGACTCCGCCGCGCGAAGCGAAATTAATTTCTCATCAAAACAGCTGCTTGGATTTTGAAAAACTGTCACAAGTTCAGTATCCTCACCTCGCCTTCCTCCCCTTATCCGGGTCGCGGGGCAGCCGGGCATCCCAGGCCGTCCTCTCCCCGGCCAAGTCCGCCAGCTCCTCAGCTGGGACGCCCAGGCGTTCCTCGGTCAACCTGGAGATGTACTTCATCCAGAATGTCTTGGGTCGACCCGGGCGCCTCCTGCCGGCAGGACGTGCCCGAAACACCTCCCGTTCATTGTTTTTAATAAAAATAAAAACTTTCATTTTTGTTTACTCCGAAGTCACGTTTGATCTCGTGAAGTTCTGCGAGATTTCACGTCTGATCTGGGAATGTTTGTGTGTAAAATCGGTTGGTGTGTGATCCCACCACACACTGTAGGATCAGGACGGTCAGTGTTTGCCATTTTTAAAGGAAAATTTCTTGCCACGTGTGCGGCCTCTTAGGATTTAAAATCAGCCAACTATTTGAAAATCCTGCCGTGTGAACCGGCCTTTAGATGTTTAGGAGATCAGATCAGAGATGGTTTGGAGGGATAGTGAATATATCGGTAGAAGGATGCTGAGGTGGGAACTGCCACTCCGGAGACCAAGGAGGAATTTATGGATGGAGTGAAAGAGAACAGGATGTAGAGGGCAGGGTGAGATGGAGCCAGATGATTCGCTGTGGCGACGCCTGAAGGGAAATGATGAAAGGAAATGAAGAAGTTCAACATGTAGTAACATTTTGAAGGATTTTATCCCTGAATTATTTTGTTGGTGGGTATCTACAAACACAGCAGCACTAAGTCAAGTTCAGAACAGCACCTGTGATTAAAATGAGTTTTGTCTTATTGTTGAATAAATGTGATGTGGTTACTGATCTCCATTCCTACCTGACAGAATAGATTTTCTCTGACTTCAGTTCTTTTTACACCTGGCACCTGCCAGGCCCAACTAGAGAAACACACAAGAACAATGAGAGAGAAACTGGAGCCTCCAGTAAAACTGTTGCAGTATCACAAAGGCATCACAAAAAGGCTCATTTTGATAAGGCGTGCACGACAAGTGTGCACGAAAGGAGCGGGGCAGTCCTTGTGATTGACAGGCTCCATTGTGGGTGGGCTGTGGTGAATTTGCATGTACTGTCACGGTGATTTCACACAACTTAACCTGTATTCCTCCCTCTGTGACGGAGCAGAGGAGAGAGAGGGGCTGATGAGATGGAACAGCTGTAAGTGTCTTCTGCTTGAGAAGCTACCACCTCTGGGGAATCCCCTCTTTCTTCTCGACTCGTGCGTGAGTGTGTGCACTAAAGGAACTAAATGCTTGCAGGAGTCACACGGGTACTTTCATCTATTTTGTTCTGTGCAGGATGGTAGCATTTATAATTTTTAACAAGGTGACAACATTTTGTAATGACTTAAGGTGTGTGATTAGAATTAAAAGGCTTGTGTTGTCAGATCTTTACCTGTGAACTGTGAGAGGAATGAAAAGACGGCAAAGACTGAACGAAAATGAAAATGGAGACAGAAGTGGTGTAGATTTGTTCGACATTGGTGGGGTCCAGGACGGGACCTGGGGGTGGGGGGGGGTCGATCGGTCGAGGGTGCACCGCCCGAAACAGGAAGTGCAGGTTAAAGTGAACCGTCCTGTAACGCTGGTCCTGGTCCAGACTGACCCAAAGTTACCATCACTGGGAATATGCCCAATGGTCAGTCCAGACCAGAGCAGAGCAGAGCCATCGGCGTAAGCGGCTCCTTACCCTGGAACAGTGGCGGCTGGTGAAAATTTTTTTGGGTGGGGCGCATTTTTGCTAGTCAGTTTTCAGATGCGCAAAAAAAAAAATCACATCTCACCACTAGGGCAGGGAACGATGCAAAATATTTTCATCTGACTGAATATTTTGCTGGTAAAAATCCCTCCCACCAGTTCTCTAACAATGTGGAGCTGTTAGGTCTAATTCTACACATCAAACAGTAAAGAAATCATAAAGTCTTCATAAGGAGACCTTAGAATAATATCAATATAATCAGATACAAATAAAAATAAAAACAACCACAATGTGGTCACAACAGAAGTTGTAAGAGTTTCAAGGAAAAAACAACCTGACAAAGTAAAAAACATTACTTAATATTCACTTTTAGCTTTCTACTGACACCACAAACACATAAATCCACCTCTAACTAATACAGTCAGATAATTAATGTTACAATTCAGACAACAACCACTAACCAAGCAAGTCATGACAATCAGCTCAACTACTGAAGTGAATTAACAACAAAATAAAGTCAAATCCACTGATAAGTCCCATCAAACCCAGTCAGACCAAACTTCCTTAAAACGCCATAATAATTTAATGAAAAGTAGAGAAAACTCATGAAAAACGGGCTAAACTACATAAACCAACGTATTCAATCAGCAGTACCTGTATTTCTCTAACATTCGGCAGACACCTCAACAAACACATGTCGCTATTTAAGGTATAAATTCACTCATCAGGACTTAGCACTGCTAGCCGCGGCTAGCTCCGCCTATGGGGTTTTTGAATGGGAAAATGGCTCCTTTAGTTTTATTTTCATGTTAGTTTTATATATTTTGTGATCCCTGTTCCTCTTCTTCCTCTTGGGACTGGTGGGGCGGCGCCTGAGCGCCCCCTATGGACGGGCCGCCACTGCCCTGGACACAGGTACGTCCGCGCACAGCACCTGGTCTGCTGGGCTGCACCTTTTATCGCTGGGTATTGGTGGGGACAGGACACGTCACCTGCATCCATGCCAAATCTACACCCATGTACAGAAGGTTCTTTAAGTTAAAATCCAAAAAGAATTCAACAAAAATCCACACACAGTCAGTGACAGACTGCCAGGATTTCGTCTTTAATTCATCCAGTCAACCAGAACTCGTTCCCACAAAACAAGAATGAGCTCAGATTTGTATCGACTGCCTCCGTTTTCCTTAGGGTGACACATGAAATAAGACCACTTACCTGGTTTGACTCGCGTTACAAATTGATTTCACAATTTATTAGCTGGGCTAGACGCTGCCCCCTCTATAGCCTATTTTCAAATTAAACCTGTTCTAAGCTGATTATAAAAACATAACTATCACTACCTTTCTGACTAAAATGGGTGGAGCAGTTCTCAATTCTGATTTCTGATCTATACAGTCTATGACAAGTCATTCGTCCGAGCTTCAAGTGGGACTAAGATGCAAATCTCAGACTTGAGTCCCCACATCCACCTCAACATGAACTTTACTTTTGTCCTCTACTATCAGCTGACTCAAGCTCACTGAAGATGTCATCCCACTCAGCTCTTCTCCTCTACCTCCCTGTAACATCATGCATAAACAAACTGAAAGTGAACTCCAGCTCCTCCCTGCACACTGTCCACCATATGGCCTGAATAAAGAAATTAACATTCAGGTTACATCCCAGCACATTCATTGGTATTCATGAATATGTAAATTCAACTGTCTCAGTTGCCATAACAATGCAGGCTCCTGCTGGGAGGTGTCAGTTTTGTCAGGGGATTAAAAAAAAAGCCAACGCCCTTCCGGTTGCTAGGACATTCATGTGTGTGTGTGCAAACAGATGCTCTTGTTTATTTATGACTCATCTGACCACCGTCCCAAAGAGTCCTAAGATAAAAACCAGGGTCAGCGCTGACAAAACTACGGAAGCCCTGAACGGCAAGCGAGGACAACAATTTTTTAGTCTGGGCAATTTTATTGTTCATCTTGACTTTCTGACTTCTATGGACCTGGAATAGCAAGCTAAAGAAGTATTTTCTTTAAAATTTGACCCATTTTCTAAGTTTGGTCCAAAAAAATTTCACTTGACTTTCTGACCTGTACAAACGGAAAAATAAATTTTTTTGAAACATTTTCACAAATGTTCAAATGTACTTAAACTGTTGTAAAAATGAGACCAAAAAAAATTTTTTTTTCAACTTAAGCAGCCCTGAGTGGAAAATGGAATAAATTATTTTACTTAGGCTCATTTTCTATTTTTCTTGTAATGCTTTTATAACGCCACCAGAGGGCGAGATTTTCTCCCCCCTCTCTACTCTTAGAGCCCTGAAAGGCAAACAGAATTTTTTTTAGACATGCTAATGCTAATTTTGCTAATGCTATTTTTTTTGTTCATAGTCTTGGAGTCCTGAATGGCAAAACAAAAAAAATTTGGGGGAGATGCTAATGCTAAAGCTAATGTTTTTTTTCCTTTCACATTTTGGAGCTCTGAAAGGCAAGAAAATAATATTTTGCAAGATGCTACTGCTAAAGCCTTTTTTTTGCATACATTTGCAGCCCTGAAATGTGAAAGAAAAAAACATTAGCTTTATCATTAGCATCTCCCAAAATATTTTTTTGTTTTGCCTTTCAAGGCTCCAAGACTACGAACAAAAAAAAACTTGCACTACCGTTAGCAAAATTAGCATTAGCATCTCTAAAAAATGTTTTTTCTGTTTGCCTTTCAAGGCTCCAAGAGTAGAGAGGAAAAAATAATAATCTCGCCCTCTGGTGGCGTTACAAAAGCATTACACAAAAAATAGAAAATGAGCCTAAGTAAAATAATTTTTTCCATTTGCCTCTCAGGGCTCTGCTTAAGTGGAGAGAAAAAAACATTTTTTGTCTCATTTTTACAACAGTTTCAGTATATTTGAACAGTTGTAAAAATGTTTCAATTTTTTTCCGTTTGTACAGGTCAGAAAGTCAAGTGGAAAAATATTTTTGACCAAACTTAGAACATGGGTCAAATTTGAAAGAAAATACTTTTTTGGCTTGCTATCCGAGGTCCATAGCAGTCAGAAAGAACAATAAAATTGCCCAGACTTAGAAAATGGGCCACCCTTAAAAAAAATGTTTCCTCGCTTGCCGTTCAGGGCTTCCGTACAAAACAGCCGTTTTTACTGTCTTAAAACTTATCAGTTAAATGTCGATCTATTCCAGTATTAGACACCAAAACAAAAGCCATGGACCGCGGCACGGCAGCCTTAACAGATCAGCTCCGTGGTAAAAACGCAAAGTAAATACAAACCTCTCCGGTGAGTGGAGGGAATAATGAATGAGATGAAAAGAGGTGTGATGGTATCAAAGGCAGGCTGAGATACAATATTCAGTAGCTCGCCTCGTATTGTGAAGGGAATAGGAGCGAGACTCGGTGACACGCGCACACAAACACACACCAATAACCCCACACACATCAATACGTATGCAAAGTTTCTCTGTTAAAAGGAGCTGTGTCAGCAGCTCTGGTAGCTCACTGCAAAATGAAGGGTAATCTCTAGGTAGAGAGTGCTTAGGGCAGGGAAACACACACACACACACTCTGTGGGAGTGTACGGGTTCTGCACAGTAAAAGGCATACACAGTGGACACAAACTTGACAGGCCTTCTTGCAGAGTCAACACACCATGGAGTCTATTCACAGCCAGAGAGGAGGCTGAAATTGAGAATCTATTCAGAAAACGGCGCTGGAATTAGGACGACTCATCTCACCAAGCTCTGAGCTTCACCGGAAAAGTGAATTCAGTCTCCTTTACACGGGCAGTCTGAGAGGTCTGCAACAACCAGAAATTAACACGTTTAAATTTAGTCCTGACAGTGTGTGAACGCCAGAGCGGTTTTGGGAACCGCTCCACGTGGTTTTCATTTTTTAATAATCCTGTGATCAGTGATGTGAGTTCACTCCAGTCCTGCTCCAGCGTGGCAGGATTAAATAAAAAGGAAACTAGTGCTTCAAAACTTAATCGCAAAATACCTCATTTGAGCAGCTAATAGAAAATAACTCCGTCACTCTTAGAAGGATGACTACAAAATATGTCTGGGCAGTGTTACGGTGTATAGAATACTCATAAACAAACTGTTTCATATAGATTAAACCTTGTTCTTTTAGTCATGTATTCTGTAGAGCAGTGAATGTCCCGGAGGGTGACATGTCTGTGTTGAGGTAACCAGGTTAGTGCTGCTGCATATGGAGACAGATGACGGCGGTGCCTTTAACTTTATTTGCTTCTGGACACTTTTTCATGGATGACTCCCAGCTCTGCAAAGTGACTGTAGGGAAACATCAATCCAGATTTACAAAGGGTCACAATGTGAACTGTTATCGCGCAGAAACGATGTGAAATACATGTTTAGATTTCATTCAGGCTCCCAGATGGAGGAGAATATAGTCCTAATGTGCCGGGTGGTCAATACGTCACCGTGCCACGTTGGGCAATGGTTACAGCGAGCCAACAGGAAGTCTAGAGTAAATATAAATGGTTTATATGAATGTGGATGGACGTTTGCATTCACTCTTCAACTGCATTCATTTTGGGTTTTTAATAACTGGCTTTTGTCCAGGATTAAATAAAAATACAACATTCAAAGCTTTAAAAACATAAAAAAGAATTGTGTCTGTTTGATTTAGGGTCAGAATTCTACATGCAGACTCACTAATATTCGGTTAGAAGGTTCTAGCTGACCACTCGTCTTGTAGGACTGGTGGAGTTCCTGGTACAAACTTGGCGTTTGGGCACAGTTCACATATTCTCTATTGTGTTAATGTCAGGGCTTTGAGAGGAACATTCCAAACGAGGCTGGATGTAGGCATGGGTAAGGGGGGAGGGCATTGCCCCCCAAATTCCATGACTGCCTCCCCAAACGTGATTGCATGCAGAAATGACAAATTTCAAAAATATTTCAGTGAAAAATAGTCAGAGTGAGCGCTCTCTTCCGTTTGTCCTCATTCAAAGTAGCTACTGATGAATGAGACAGAAAGAAAGAGAAACAAAAAAAAACAAAAACACAAAAAGAACAAAAACTGAAAAAACAAAAGAACAAAAAAAGAACAAAAACAAAAAAGAACAAAAAACACAAAAAGAACAAAAAACACACAAAAAGAACAAAAAACACACAAAAAGAACAAAGACACAAAAAGAACAAAAACACAAAAAGAACAAAATGTACAAAAAACACAAAAAGAACAAAACAACCACAAAAAAGATTTAAAAAAACAGAAAAAGAACAAAAAACACAAAAAAGGAAAAACACAAAAAGAACAAAAAACAAAACAAAAACAACAACAAAGATAAAAAACACAAAAAGAACAAAAAACAAAACAAAAACACAACAAAGATAAAAAAACACAAAAAAGGAAAAACACAAAAAAGAACAAAAAACACAAAAAAGGAAAAACACAAAAAGAACAAAAAACAAAACAAAAAAACACAACAAAGATAAAAAAACAGAAAAAGAACAAAAAGAACACAAAAAATAACAACAACAAAAACAAAAAAAACACAAAAAAGAACAAAAAATAAACATAAAACAAACCAAACCTAACCAGATGAGGTCAGCCTCAACAGGGCATCAGCCAGTGTCCTACTGGTTCCGTCCCAAGCCCGGGTAAATGCAGAGGGTAGGGATCAGATATGAACATAAATCTATGGATAGAGGAACTGATATGATGATGGTGTAGTTTTTGATGCTTTTAAGGGATTGGGGGCGGTGATGACCAAAACATTCTTAGCATGTCCAGACTGCCCCCCCTGATATTCTACCTGCCCCCCTTAGTGGGGCTGGCTAGATCCGGCCCTGATTCCAAAGGTTTCACACTTCTCCGGCCAAACATATTTTTGATCTCACTGGTCCTTAAAACATTTCTCCATAAGGTCTAAGAACTTTCCGACCAAAATAAACGCGTAACCCTGTCAAGCCTTGCCATTCTGTGAGGTGAAAGGTTTAAAAATAAAAATAAACCCATCTTTATCTGGAGAATGGGTAGGTTTTTAGTAGAAATGAGCCGTGAGGCTGAGACGCAAACAGAGAAACACACGGAGCGTCCTGTACGACAGCGCCCCCTACTGGTACAGGTTTGGTCGATGCGCGTGCATGTTGAGAGAATGCAGACATTTGAATTTCATTGGCTGAAAAATGTCGGCGGCAAGAAATAATGCAAAGGGGTCTCTAGGAGGAAGGAGGGTCTTCATCAGAATGACAGATGTTGTGGAACTCAACCCATAGATCATAGTTTAGACCTGAAATATCATTTAGAACATTTAGAAAACTTTGATACAGAGAAAAATGCTCCAGAGAGCCGCTTTAATCTGAGGGTGATAGATAAGTATTGGTTAAACTCGTTTTTTAGGCTGTAAATAGAAACCACCACCTGCAGTAAATCATGATGATGGTAATGAGACTTGACCATGTCCAGCACCGATAATTAAATGATTTAATATATTTGATCCTGTTTGGAAGACATAAAATACCCACTGAATTCAAACATGTGCATCCAGTTGTTGCTTTATGTTTTATTTAAAATGACGTGTTGTTTAAACATTACACCCCGGAAGAAGAACAGTTCAAATCAACCAGTAAAAACCAAAGATTACCTGGCTCATTCATAGGGGCGGGATCAACAGTTTTCAATCAAACTGTCTTCACATGCTATTGGATAGCTCTAGGACCAATCAGAGCCGTTTAGCAACAACAGGAACCAGCTGGTAAATTAAACTTTTACCGTATCCTGTCGGCAAAGCAGCCAATAAATCCTCTTTCAAAATAAAAGCCTTAAGTTCCTCTATCCGTTCACGTTTAGAGAAAAGCCCAAATCTAAATCGTTGAAAGTTCATGACAAAGACAAACTAACGTGGTTCCCGAGCTGCCGCCATGTTGTTGAATTTCAGTCAAAGCTCTGTCATCATTGGCTAATCCCGCCCACCAAACCATTAGAGCGTTGTGATTGGCCCAGAGACTGACCAGACCAATCAGTGGGCTGCAGAGGTTCCAGTGGAGCCTGTCTAAACAAAAGTCTGCAGAGCAAGAGTTCACTAGACCAGCGGTCCCCAAACTTTTTTTGCCGCGCCCCCCCTTCTTTGTCCCAGCTGTCTTCGTGCACCCCCAATCCCCGGATGGAGACCTTTGACATTTGAACAAATTCCTGGTACCTACGAATCATTAATGTTACAAATTGTCGATACTTTTGAGTGTTTAATAATTAAATCAGATCTAACCGAGGATTACTGTGAGAGTCGCGCGTCCTACAGTCAGTAAACGCCCCTCGTATTTCCATGTGATGCTCTTATCTTGTAAAGACGGCGGGTGTGTATGGGGGGGGGGTGCTGATCAAATGTTTGGAAGTCAGCAGGAGGTTACTACACTGGATTAAGCTGACGGTTCTCTTAACTAAGTGCTTATGTTTTTAAATGAACACTTAGCTCCGTTAGCCATTAGCTCATCGGCAGCAGAAAGTAGCGCTGCATCTTTAGTAAAAACAACAGAAACAAAGAAAGCGACTCACCATGGAGTTGATTAAATCAGGACACACATGGAATCAGTCAGCAGAGTTGTTACAAGCTGTCAAGAAGGATTCTTTGAATAAATAATATCCATTTGATGAGGTAAACAGTCCAGCAGCTCCTCCAGCTTTGCCCCGGAACTAATAGTAAAAGTTATCGTCGCCTTCAAAATAAAGGTCTGCTAAGGAGTTCACATGATTGACAGAAAAAAGACTCAGAGTTCATCCAGATATTGTCCCACAGCTCCACACAATAATGGTATACATGTTTATTTACACATTTTTACTGAGTGGGGAAAAAAACACTGTAAATGTGTCATTACTTCACATTTCCACCATTACAGTTTTCATCTTGCGCCCCCTAGTGGCAGCTCGCGCACCACAGTTTGGGAATCCCTGCACTAGAGTATGCACATTCATGAGTTTATGTACACCAAACTTCTGACCGTAACCCTACTTGATTACATTAAAATCTTGAATAAAAGTGTGTCAAATGTATTAATTACTTCTCTAAAAAATAAATTATTTTCACTAACATCACCAGTGATATAGTGACCGAGGTAGGGTTAAGAAAAAAACAGATTTATAAGCTATTTAAACTAAAACAGCCAAGTAAAGAATGAATTATAGACCTCCTGCTGTTTAAAATCTATCATCTCAAACAGGCAGAACTAAATCTCATTTTCCTTCAATGTATAGAAACGCTGTGCATGAGAAGCCTGGTTAAGCCAGGGAGCATTGATTAAAGCATAAAGAGAAAAGAGGAATGTTTTCCACTGATTGAATATAGAGCAAGGGTATTGACAGTCTGAGGACTGCACACACACACACACACACACACACACACACACACACACACACACACACACACACACACACACACACACACACACACACACACACACACACACACACACACACACACACAGAAATGCATACTATAAAACCACCTGAAACTCCCATTCATTATTACTAACTGTACAATCAATACTCTATTAACATGCTCTAAATATGACCCATGAAGCAGATGCATCGTGCACACACACGTGCACGCCCCTGTGACGGCCTGGCCCGTCTAACTGGACGGATTTTCTGCTTTTAAGTCAGAACGCTGACGTTTTGGAAGTGGACGTCTTGCATTGCTCAGGAGAGCAGAAGTAAAATAACACATCTCCGCTTTGTGAAAGCTTGACGAGTGTTACCGGCTAATTATTCCCCCAGCTCCTTCCTGTAGTGTCACGGCTAAAGCTTCCCCCTCTCAAACAGCTGCTCTGCTAATTACCTCTGGTGGTGCATACCCTGGTCTCTTACGCTCGCTCTGTCTGTCTCAATTACCGACTCTTTTTCCTGCTTTCCCTCTCCATCGTGTCGCGGTTGAGACGGAGAAGCTGCTAGCGGGTCTATTTATTTCAACAGTTAAAGCAAAAAACTCCGATGCAACACAAAAACACATGAAAACAAACACTAACAATGGATTTACTTTTGTCTCATTGTCTCAATGCGCTGATTTTGGCGACAAAGTACGGCGATGGGATTAGTGTGTCCCCGTCGGTCAAACACACACACACACCTATACACACACACACAGAGAGTAAAGAGAGATGCATGCAGGTTAATTGACTTCTCCTTTAGCGGTGAGGCGTTCTGATAGAGTCAGCGCATTCAGAAGAGACGCCTCGCTGTGTCTTCCTGTTTGAGACGGGTGGAGGCAGAGGGATTATTACAGCTAATGCTGTGGTGCAAATATGATAATCAAATGTACAGAGAGGATTACATTACGCTCCCATTGGTCTAATCCAGGTTCGAGTATTTACATAACACACCTGAGTACTGGAGGTCCCACCACTGCTACCCTGATATGGATAAAACGAGCAGCGTGTGCAGAGTTGTTTACAAAAGAGAAGGGAAGGGAAGTGGCGCTGGGGGATTTGAAGCAGCACCTTTATAGCTGAAATAGTACTAAACAAGAGATGTACTACAGCTTGAGTTTAAATAGTTTTAAAGTGTGGAAAATCAGCAGAAATATTTTTAAATCACAGAAGAGATTATTGTGTTTGCTTTAAGAGAAGAGGTGGCTCATAATGCAAAGCTATCTAGCAGCGCGGCGCTTTCTAAATTAGTGTTGTGCTAAGGAGGGGCGCGCTTCAAGGCCACGCTGAACAAGACCCGAAGCAGCTTTTGAAGTCCGTGAGCTTCCTGTAGCTGAAAGATTTGTGCAGTAAGCTGGTGACTGAGCCTCAGACGGTTGAGTTTGAAATTCTAACACCCCACCCTAACCTTCAGAGTTATGGTGGATGTTAAAGTCTGGAGACTCACCATAAACAGTTTAGTCCGTCACCACTGACAGTCATCCACCTCTCCCCACTTACCTTCATCCATCCCTCATCTATCCATTTATCTATCCATCCATCCATCCTGACCTCATCTCCACCCTGTCAAAGCAGCGGAGCTGTTTGTCAGCCCAGCACGTGTGTGCACCTGCGCTCCAGAGTGTGTTTTAGTACGTGCACGTGAGCCAGGGGAGTGGCTGTGTGTCATGGTCGTCTCCTGTCTGCAGAATCATGTTATTGATTGGATGCATGTCTTGGTGCACTATGACTGATCACACACTGCACAGCATCTGTACCAGGGCTGAGGGGGTGATGAGAAGCAGGAGAAATGAAAAAATGAGGGCATGCATGACTGGGAGAGGGCTTAAAGGTCAGTTCACCAAATCATTCATAACAGGGCCGGATCTAGCAGCCCCACTAAGGGGGGCAGGTGGAATATCAGAGGGGCCAGTCTGGACATGCTAAGAATGTTTTGGTCATCACCCCCCCCCCCCCAATCCCTTAAATGCATCAAAAACTATGACATCATCATATCAGTTCCTCTATCCATAGATTTATGTTCATATCTGATCCCTACCCTCTGCATTTACCCGGGCTTGGGACGGAACAAGTAGGACACTGGCTGATGCCCTGTTGAGGCTGACCTCATCTGGTTAGGTTTGGTTTTTGTTCTTTTTTGTTGTTCTTTTTTGTGTTTTTTAGTTTTTTGTGGTTTTTTTTGTGTTTGTGTTTTTTGTTCTGTGTTTTTTGTTCTTTGTGTTTTTTGTTCTTTTTTGTGTTTTTTGTTTCTCTTTCTTTCTGTGTCATTCATCAGTAGCTACTTTGAATGAGGACAAACAGAAGAGAGCGCTCACTCTGACCATTTTTCACTGAAATATTTTAGAAATTTGTTATTTCTGCATGCAATCGCATTGGGGGGGGGGGGGCAGTCATGGAATTTGGGGGGGCAATGCCCCCCCTTGCCCATGCCTACATTTGGCTTTGATTCATAAACTGTCTTTATGCTGAGTTATATTTTTTAATGGGTCCTAAAACATTTAGATTTTAAGACACCTTACTTTAAGAATTGATCCCATTGATTTAAAATAAATTATGCACACAGCTGAGGTCATTAAACTAATGCAAACCTTATGGAATGACGTAAGCATGACTAGAACTAGTGTTTGTACCTTAATGTTGCAGCTATTAACTGAATAAAATACTTTAAATGTGTTTGTTGAGCAAGTGAGAGTAAAAATGGAGGCGGCGCGGTGATACGAGAGGGTGCACTCAGACGGAGGCTGATAGGCTTGAAGGTGAACCAATCAATTATTCTCCAGTCAATAATTCAGAGTAGACTGGGGGCTTCCAGTGCACACACACACACACAGACACACACCCAGCAGCCGGCCCAGTGCCCTGATTTGATTTAAGATGACCAGTCGATGTGGATTCAAGGCTTCAGAGGCCCAAGACTTTAAATTATTGCTCAGCTTAAAGACTGGGGAAGAGCAGTCGTGATAAACCTCCTTTATTCCTCCTCTTTGTTTTTACTTCACTTCTCTTTGGCTCATGGTTTTTTCTCTCATGAATTTCAAGTCAGCAATAAAGGACTCCAGGCCCCTGTTGTCTCACATCTTCACCGTCTCACAATGCGTTGTTTTTGTGAAACGCTCGTCTTTTCTTCTAGGTTTCTCTCTGCCTTGCTGTGCCTTTGTCTTCTCCTCTATACATCTATACACACAAACACGTCCTCAGACCCATGCATGCACACTCACATGGACACAAGCACACTATCCATTTCTCTGTAATTGAAAAGATGCCCTGGCTGTTTGCCACACTACTAAAGTGGATCAGATGGCAGAATATCCCTGAGGTAGTACATCTCCAACAGGGAGAATTAAAGAGAAAAGCCTCTCCCTCTCTTTCTCTTGCCCGCTCTGTCTTTCCCTCTTACAGTGCCTGTATTTCACCGTCTCCCTCTCATACACACACATACTGACAGAGAGTCAAACACAGTGAATAAGGCTGACTGCGCCATTCCTAACGTCCCGGCTCTCTCCTTCCTTTGTTCCAGCCCTCCATTACAATATGAATGGGCCTGTTAGAGTAGAATTGGACCATTTGTCTTGTGTGAATTTCTTCCTTTGCGACACAAGGACTAGAAAATGATTCCTCAGCTATTCGATAACAGGCAAGAGTCTGACGTCTCCGAGATTAAAGCAAACTGCAGAAAAGACTCGGAGAGAAAAGCTAGAGCACATCAGTCCTCAGTGCACACTTCACAAACAGCAAATACTCAGCAATGAGTCAACATGGCAGCAATCAAACTTTTACATCAACTGGTTTTTCCTCCCAGGATTTATAGTTTGTGTAAGGTTGAGTGAGCGCCGTGTATGAGGGTCGCAGTGAGAGGGCAAAACTGGGCTCAAAAGACCTAAATAAGAAGGTATATAAACAGAGCACAGTCATTAAGAAATCAACCTTTGACTGATTAATACTGTACAGAGGATTGGACGAGGATACATTCAAGAAAAAAGATAGATTATGTACAATATTGAGCTCATTTCATATGTAAATATCGTTTTCGTGGGACTCTTGCCTAAAAAATCTTTAACTGCTCCTTTATTTCTATCCATTTGGATTGTTTAGTTTGATTCCCATCCATCCATCAGCATTGGGATGGATGCAGAGTACACCTTGAACAGACTGGGAGTCCACCACTGGGCCATAAAGAGATAAAAACCCACGACTGCTCTCACTCACACCAAGGTACGTTAATCAAACATGCATGTTTTTAGTCTTTGGGACGAGAACCCATAAAAAGCCTGCAAAATGCACATGAACTTACAAACTCCAAGTAGTGGTGGCTGGTGAATCTTTTTTTGGGTGGGGCGCATTTTTGCTAGTCAGTTTTCAGATGCGCAAAAAAAAAAAAAAAATCACATATCACCACTAGGGCAGGGAATGACAATATTTTCATCTGACTGAATATTTTTCTGGTAAAAATCCCTCCCACCAGTTCTCTAACAATGTGGAGCTGTTAGGTCTAATTCTACACATCAAACAGTAAAGAAATCATAAAGTCTTCATGAGGAGACCTTAGAATAATATCAATATAATCAGATACAAATAAAAATAAAAACAACCACAGTGTGGTCACAACAGAAGTTGTAAGAGTTTCAAGGAAAAAACAACCTGGCAAAGTCAAAAACATTACTTAATATTCACAATCAGCTTTCTACTGACACCACAAACACATAAATCCACCTCTAACTAATACAGTCAGATCATTAATGTTACAATTCAGACAACAACCACTAACCAAGCAAGTCATGACAATCAGCTCCACTAATGAAGTGAATTAACAACAAAATAAAGTCAAATCCACTGATAAGTCCCATCAAACCCAGTCAGACCAAACTTCCTTAAAACGCCATAATAATTTAATGAAAAGTAGAGAAAACTCATGAAAAACGGGCTAAACTACATAAACCAACGTATTCAATCAGCAGTACCTGTATTTCTCTAACATTCGGCAGACACCTCAACAAACACGTCGCTATTTAAGGTATAAATTCACTCATCAGGACTTAGCACTGCTAGCCGCGGCTAGCTCCGCCTATGGGGTTTTTGAATGGGAAAATCTGTGACAGACACAGTTATTAAGAAAAGAAACAAACAAACGAAGTCACTCACCACTGAGTTGATTAAATCAGGACAAATGGAATCATTCAGCTTGTTTTCACAAGCGGGAAAGAAGGATTCTTTGAATAAATATCCATTTTCTACCCTCCATTAAAAAGAGAGCAAGAACTTCCGGTTCCGGTCTGAGCAACACTCCGGTCTCCTGTCGTTCTGCGCATGTCACACAGGGACGCTGAAGACCTGCGTCCCGAGCGATCTATTTTTTGCACTCAGTGCGCATGCGTCAGGAGCAGAAAACAATGCGCTATGTCGGGACGGCGTCCCGTCCAGACATGAGCAGTAGAACCCAGAGAAACACGACCTATCCGTCCAGTAAAAAATAGTGAGAAAACCTTTCTAAACTACACCTAAATGCAGATTATACACAGCACTTATTGTATATATAATGGATGGCTCCTTTAGTTTGATTTTCATGTTCGTTTTTTATATTTTGTGATCCCTATTCCTCTTCTTCTTCCTCTTGGGACTGGTGGGGCGGCGCCCGAGCGCCCCCTATGAACGGGCCGCCACTGGCTCCAAGCAAAAACATCCCCAATTAGTTTCTATTCAGGACCTTATTGCTGCAAGACAGGTGTTCCATAAAAGGTCCCTCGCTATGCAGACAGAATGACAACGCTCCTCGGATGAGAAGCGAAACGTCTTTAAAGAACCAAATAAGTCCAGTTGCCTTTATTTAAACCCCTTTTTGGATTATCATGACCTGGCTGACCGAGAACCTTCACCAGCATAAGACAAGTGTTTATCGTTTGTGTCAACCTGCAGCAAAGTTGTTTGATTTGTAAAAGACTAACCTGTTAAAGGACTCTCTAATCCGGTTTTGTTTTCAAGAGGGAAAATCTCAGGATCCACAGGTTCTGACAGGGTTTTAATTAGGTATGGAAAAACCAAACCAGTGAAAATGTTGCTGCAGTCACAGGATGCAGTGAGTGTTTTGCATCAACACAGAATTCAGCTTGTTTAAAGGCACACTATGTAACTTTTCCTATTTTAAATCCTCTCCTTGATCCAGTCTGAGCTAATCTGACCCTTTAATGAAAAGTCCCTCAGCTCCATCTGCTGCTTGGATCCAGAATACCACGTTTGTAACTTCTGAGTCTCTGGTCCGGTGCCCTGAAGTCTCACAAAGTCACGTATTTGTGTGAGAAACAAACGCTTTACGGCAATCCACGTTTTCTCCTCAGAACCTGCTCAGACAGACGAGCTGCAGACACAGACATCCTAGATATGAGCTCAGAGATCTGTTGTATCGTGTTCATCATGGTGGAGCCTCCAGAGAAACTAACAAAACCTTAAACCTGGTTCAGAAACATGGCGTTAAGAGCGGGGAGCGTTTGTTTCTATGACAGTGATTTAAAACGGACACTAGGGGGCGCTAAAACAAACCAAAACTGCCTAGTGTGCTTTTAACTTGATATATCTCCATCCAACTGGAGCCTAATTAAACTTTAGGTCACTGAGAAACTTCTGGTCCTTTTAGTTTTGCAAGAAACTTTAAAAATCTAACTCTTACTCTTTAAGACGTTGACCATCTAGTGGGATGTGCTGTAGCTCTACAACAGGATCATTTCTTTCAGGTTGCTTCATATTTTGCTTTTTTCCCTCATTTTTTAAAATATCTTTATTTCTTCTGCAACCCTGCTAACCATTTGGAACAAAATGATTCCCAAATTGTCACGCCTCAATAGTTCAGCTATTTCAAAGGTGCTGCATCTGTCTGAAAGGTGTTCTTTTACATTTCTGCTTTTAAAACGTCAGTCAGAATTGTTTTGGGGTCATTTCATTTAAAGTAATGGAGGCACTAAACGAACCCCGTGAAGTATTTGAGTTTACAAGGTTTGGTGTTGGAGAATCTGCCTAGAAACAATGAGATCTGTGATTTTTGTGCAGGTGGCATGGTAAAATGTGCAGCAGGTACATTTTTAGTCATTCCTAATAAGATCTTTTGTTTAATTGCAACATAAATAATCCAAAACCAATAGATGAGTCGTAAATTTTCTACAAAATCTGATAAATAATCACAGCAAAACAATCCGTCAGCAGCACTGCTGGAAATCCACTTAGTCTCTCCATCTGTAACAGTGTTGCACTTTCAGTAACGGTGTGTGTGTAGGCACAGTTGTGCTGTGGTCTAACGTGCCCTTCCCTTCAGTCCTGTCCTCCCAGCTGCCACTGTGGAGCTGCCTGCCTTTTAATTACCAGCAGCGCGATAAAGAGGGAGCAGGTGATGCGTGACATTCCAGTGTGCCTCATAAACTTTAAACTGATATCGTCACTGAATGCAAACCAAAGAGGAGAAGAGAGGAGGCAAGGTGTGATGTTGGGAAGGTGGAGAGGAGGTGTGTGTGTGTGTGTGTGTGTGTGTGTGTGCGGTAAATCACAGCAAAGCGTGGCTCCCTGTGTGCAGCAGATTGCCTCAGCTCACACCACTGCCTCTGCAAATTAATACCATTGATTTTTCTTTGCACGATGTCCAACAGACACACACATGCACACACAGAGGAACACACCCCAGCTGGTCAGAAGGTAGGCAGAGGATAATGGATCTGTGGGTCGCTGTACTGCTGGAGTCTTTTAACACACACACACACACCAAATGAATGATAGTATACAAACGAGGCCGGATGTAGGCATGGGCAAGGAGGGGGCATTGCCCCCCCAAATTCCATGACTGCCCCCCCAAACGCGACTGCATGCAGAAATAACAAATTTCAAAAATATTTCAGTGAAAAATGGTCAGAGTGAGCGCTCTCTTCCGTTTGTCCTCATTCAAAGTAGCTACTGATGAATGACACAGAAAGAAAGAGAAACAAAAAACACAAAAATAACAAAAAACAAAACAAAAAACAAAACACAAAAAAGAACAAAAAACTAAACAAAAAACAAAACACAAAAAAGAACAAAAAACTAAACAAAAAACACAAAAAAGAACAAAAAGCAAAACAAAAAAACACAAAAAAGAACAAAAAACAAAACCAAAAAACACAAAAAAGAACAAAAAGCAAAACAAAAAACACAAAAAAGAACAAAAAAACAAAACAAAAAAACACAAAAACAAAGCCTAACCAGATGAGGTCAGCCTCAACAGGGCATCAGCCAGTGTCCTACTTGTTCCGTCCCAAGCCCGGGTAAATGCAGAGGGTAGGGATCAGATATGAACATAAATCTATGGATAGAGGAACTGATATGATGATGGTGTAGTTTTTGATGCATTTAAGGGATTGGGGGGGTGTGATGACCAAAACATTCTTAGCATGTCCAGACTGGCCCCCCTGATATTCTACCTGCCCCCCTTAGTGGGGCTGGCTAGATCCGGCCCTGTATACAAATGAAAGGATGGAAAATGAAAGTATCAGGTCTGATCTCTCCCTGAACACACTGAATGGCAGAGCCTGTGAAACACACACTCTCAGATGTTCAAACACACACACACACTTTAAATATGTGGGTCCAGAAACTGTTTGAATGTAGGAGCTTTATTTTATTTGAACTAACAGGATGCATCTGAAGGAGTCAGAGCCAGTAGAAGATGAAAAGTGAAGCGAACTGACACGTCTTTATTCTAGTGATGCTCTGAAAGCAGGACCCGACGACATGGAAATGATCCTAAATAATCCTCAGCTCGTCGTCACATCGACTTCATCTCATCCATCACAGAGCGAGTGACCAAACACTTTTTGGCCTCTTTTTTTTCTTGAGATCAATTCACAGCATCGTCTGACACACGAGTTAGATGGAGGTGGACTCTTTAGAGGAAGAACCAATCAATCAAATTGATCAGTCCTGATACCCGTTAACTACAACAGAAAGTAATACTTCTACTTCTCTGGCTTTCATTGCATCAAGTGTCCAAACCTCTCAACCTGACATCCGACCACGTTAAACTCCACGAACTCCCAGAATTCCTCCTTAAGGCGACTTTTAGGCATGTTGGTGTTTTCATATGAAATGTACCCTTCTGTTACTGGTAAACTATGTTTGTGTGCCATGATTAACAGCTTCTGTTGACTAAAAGGAAGTTATAAGATTTTATTATGAAAAGGCAATTATCAATTCTGCTTTCCTATCTGTTTATCGATCACATTATTGATTACCAATCAGTGTGTAGCCTTGTGAGATCCTGTGAGAGCCCTGCATGTTTTATTTTGTCTACTTGGATCTGCTGTCTCCTATTTGGAGAGAAATACTTCTCATTTTGAATTTTTCACTGTTAATGTCTTCATTAAAAACACTGAATGTGTTTTTTTTTTACTTTTGGTTTACTAATTGTGCAAAAACATGTTTAAGTCTTAATTTTGACGGTGTATGGAGGTCGTTCAGAAGAGAACAATATCAAGGATGTTTTGGGATTAAAGTTGAAATACTATTTCTAAGAAAAAGTCAAATCTTGGTTATTTCAAGAATAGTCTGGAATCAAACCTCTTGTTTTTATTAACATTTAATATTTACATCCAGATGTAAGTTATATGTAGGCACTAAAAGTATTTAGTTTTTATTAGAACCCAACACCAAAGTTAATTTATGCAAGGCATTATGAGTTTTATAGCTCTTTGTGACAGTTGAATCCTTTTTAAGCTCAAAATTTTTTTCACCGTTTGATTTTTCTCAACATTTTGACGTTTTTTTCTTGACATTTCAACATTAATCTTGGCATTTCCTCTTATTATTTTACTTTTGAGTGGCCCTAAACTTATTACTAATCCTAAATAGCTGTGTGAAATGAAAACATGCTAACAAAATAAAAGTTATGGTTGCAGCAGGATGACAAAACGTGACCGTTCAAGTTTGCGGCATTAAAAAAGCCAACAGTTTTGTGAAGTCAACACACCAGGGTTGATGGTGTTAGAGGATTTCTAACCTTTCAGCTGCTCTAACTGGTTTTTCCTGAGATGAGTCATTCTTTTGAGTGTCCTGTTATTTGGGCTGCAGACACAGCGCTGCTTCATGAGGTGTGATTATAAAAGCTGTTGTTCTGGGTGAAAACATCTGGATTTATCTGCTGGACTTTTAAGAAAAATGACTAAATAACGCTTGAATATTTTGTGTGTTTGATGTCTTCCTGCCTGGAGACTAAATGAGAGGAAAACAAGAAATAACTTGTGGTGAAAACACATTTAGCGTTGTTTTTAGAACCAGGTGGTGCAGAAACCATATTTCATGTAGAAACCTCATCACTAACAGGCTGTGATCAAACAGCCCTCAGAGCAACGCCTATCGTTTGTTTTTTACAAGTTCAAATGGTCTCTGCTTTGTAACATTGCAGAAAAACAGCTTTAAAGGTCCCATATTATGCTCTTTATATTAACTGAATCTGGGTTTTTTTTTCACCCTCTCATCCAGCCTCCTGAAGCTAAACTTTCCTTTAAAATGGGCGGGGCTGTTGGGGAGCTGAGCTTCTTTAAGCCCCGCCCATCTCTCTTCTCCACACGTTCGTGAGACGTCAGTGGGTCTTCAGGGTCTGACATGAAGGGAGTAACTCGATCAACCAAGTACGAAGCAACCGCCCTGCTTTGCTCGTAGCTTCACCATGACTGTTAGCTAACATTTGTGAGGATGAGCGCTCCCGGTAGGTGGACAGAGGTGCTCTGATTGGCTCTGTCCTCTAGAGGGGAGTGGTCTTTTCAGGGGAAAGATTTAGAAACCAGCCGTTTTAGCATCAGC
Organism: Callopanchax toddi; assembly: GCA_006937965.1. Classification (NCBI taxonomy): domain Eukaryota; kingdom Metazoa; phylum Chordata; class Actinopteri; order Cyprinodontiformes; family Nothobranchiidae; genus Callopanchax; species Callopanchax toddi. Next base: position 475,132 of record SSNR01000189.1, read on the forward strand.
TCAAAACACATTTCCCAAAAATGAGAGTCAGGAAGTGAAAACGGTGAAAACATTTGAACACTTTTGGGTCTCTGGGACTGATATGACTGTTAGAAGATCTTTAGGAAGGGGATTTTGCAGAATGTGGGACCTTTAAGTGTCAGACGTAAGTGCAATACTTAGGGCTGGGCAGCGAGACACGGTACTAGGCCGGTAAGAAACGAAAGCATTCGGTAGGTACCGTACCGATATAAAAAGTGTGCAGATTTCGGTACTTTTACTATAAAATGTCCCTGTAAATAAGCCCCTCCCTCCACTCCTCATACACACAAACAGCAGCCCCTCCTCTGCCTTTCAAAACAGCTCTCCCACAAGCGTAGCGATTTCCAGGTTTAAATGTTGAAAAATCTAAAGATTGTCTGCAATTTGGAAAGGTGAAAGGGAACAGAGCAAAATGCAACATATGCAATAAGATATGTGCTGCGAAAAACAGTCTCCAACTGCAAAAAAAAAAAAAAAAAAAAAAAAAAAAAA
>SSNR01000189.1:478331-494156 GCA_006937965.1 Callopanchax toddi
GGGGGGGGGGGGGTGATGACCAAAACATTCTTAGCATGTCCAGACTGGCCCCCCTGATATCCTACCTGCCCCCCTTAGTGGGGCTGGCTAGATCCGGCCCTGGTGCTCACATTTACAATGTACACAGGCTGGATGCTGGGAGATCCGCTCTCAGTCAGAATAATTAGAGAAGCTTTAAGATGTCTCTCGTTCACGCTGCTGGTGTAATCAAAAGACTGGGACTCTGAAACATTCCAGCTCACTGCCAGTGAATCAGCTAACATAACAGGAGTCATTTATCTTGATCATATTTAACATCTATGCTCATTACAACATGCTGCAAGGTCAGAAACATTTGTTTCACAGCAGCTACTAAGTAAAGCAAACAAGGATGTGATTCCTCTTCCTCTTTAGAAATAGTAAGAGCTGCTCATTTTATTACAGCTCATGGGATTTTATCTGATCTGCATCTTATTGTGTGGATTTTTATCTTTTTTGGCAGAATCAATCATTTATAAGTCAGCATTCCTCCCAACTCTTCAATAGGATGTTCTACAGATCTAAACTAATAACGCTAGTAAAGAAGGAAAGTAACACATGGAAACCAGACTCAACTAGTACTACACAAACTTCACTCAAATGTTGCTTTTTTCCTCCAACTAGCCAAAGATATTTGAAAATCCCTCCTTCAGGCTCCATCTTATGTTTATTTATCTGGCAGATGCTTTTAACCTATAAGGCATTTTGTGACGCGTTATGGAAAACGGAGTACCAGGAGAAAACCCACACATGCACGGGGAGAACATGCTAACAGAAAGGTCATCTTTCTGTTTTATTTGGATTGGAAGGAGGACCCTCTCGAAAACGAGATGTTGCATCTCAAGAGGTTTAGTCCTCCGAAAATATATGTAAATAAATAAATATTTTTAAATTCACCATACAGTATAAAAGCCTAGAACGTATGTAGACTGTAAGACAGAACTAGAGAAATCTAGATTAGGATCTATAAAAACTGTGACTAAATTTCAGACGCATTCATCAGCCTCATGTGTTTTTTAATGCTACAGCAAGTATCTCACTGGGATGTAACGTCAGTGACTGGTTGGAGACACAAAACTGCAAGAACATTTTTTTAAATGTTGAACATAGTGACACGAGAGCAAGGCCCTGAAGACAATGCAGGGACATTGAGGGCACTTGTAAATGCTTTCAGACATTTTGGAATCCAGAATTTGTGCTGCAGCCCAGTGAGACGCCGACTTCAAAGTTTTGTTTAAGATACTAGTTCAATTTGCAGCCTGGGAGGAGAAAAAAACTATTTAAAAAAACCACAAACTAAAATACAATACTTATATTTTCTCATATCCCTAACCCTATCCTGTCGGAGCAGAGCGGGAGGGCCTGTTTTTCCCCCTAACCATATCCTGTCGGAGCAGAGCGGGAGGGCCTGTTTTTTCCCCTAACCTTATCCTGTCGGAGCAGAGCGGGAGGGCCTGTTTTTTCCCCTAACCTTATCCTGTCGGAGCAGAGCGGGAGGGCCCTTTTCTCTCCCTAACCCTATCGTCGGTTAGGTAATTTCCCCTTCGAGGGATCAATAAAGGTATCCTTAATCTTAATGACAATAAAATATCAACACAAAAGAGTTTTAACAGCTTGATCAGCTAAACGCATGATTTGGGAGGAGAATGTGTCTAAAATAAAGATTATTACCATTAATTTATGGCCAATAAATGAAAAGATATATCTTTTTACTTTAAAAAATTTAAGGTTTTTCCAATTCATGTCCAATAAATTTTTCCACTAAAGGAAACTAAATGACTAAATAAATCATGTGCAGAGAATGAATGTCTTTTTAGGCGGGATGTCTTTAAATCTGGAGATTTCAAAGGAAATATAAATAATCCCCTCTGTGCATAAAGATACAGATGGTGAACTTGAATGTGTTTTTCTTACGGAGACCACTTTGTCAAGTGGAAAATGAGAGAAACTCACTAAAATGGCTCCATCTGTAGCTTTACTTGGTGTCAAGAGGGTTATTTAATTGGGGCAATTAAGCCCATTTGAAATGAGGTGAATGCATTTACAAATTAGACTTTGTTGCCATTTAAATGTCACACCTTCCATCACTGCAGTGTGAATAAGTACAGTAGTGAAAAAATAAATGCCTTTATTCATATTCATTCCAGGTGTCCTCCTTTAAACAAAGTGAAGTTAGATTTTTCTAAGGAGGAGACAGTTCTATCTTCAGATAGATAAATCTTCACTCTCTGGTTCTACAAACAGACAAAATTAAAAAACAAAACAATCACTGGTTTCATTTTTGGTGAACTTTTTCATTTTTGGGAAAATAAAAACACCCAAGGGGTGTTATAGTTGAAGAAAACGTCACAAACGTATTTTAAGACTTAAGATAAAAGTTTTTATTTAAATGCATTTGGTCTCTGATCCATCTGCTATCTGTGCCAGCACTTTATTTGATTTGACATCCAGAGTGAAATGTTAGGGAGTTTTATGCTTGTGTAGTTGACAGATATTTGATGACCCTGGTGTTTTCTTTTACTCTGTACAGGTGTAAAGATCTTTTAATGAATATTTCCAATACACAGTATAAATCATCCTGATCTGAATCCACCCTGGACACAAGTTTCTTCATCACTGACACTTAAAGGGACGTGGGTCAAGATTCTAAATAAAAATAATCATGAATATTCAGTTCTGAGTGATGAAGCATTTTAAACCAAAACAATGACCCATGTATCATTCCATTATCTAGAACAGGCCGTTATCTGTAAAATGTTCTGCAATACCGGACTGAATTTCCCGCGCGATAAAAATATTTAGAATTTCAGCAGCACAGAAATATTTTTAAAGGGGTATTTCAGAGATTTTGAAGTGGTGTTTTAACAGTTATCAGTCAACAGTAAGGACCACGCCCACTGGTGACATCACTCAAAGTCAGCAGTAGGGATGCTCCAATACCACTGTTTTTCAAACCGATACGATACTTGAATCTGAGTACTTGCCGATACAGAGTACCGATACTTCTACTGCACAAAAAATGCATTTATCTATTTTCAGTTAACTTTAACAAGTACGAGTGTATGGTATCAGTATCGGCCCGATACGATACTGATATCAGTTCCTGGTATCGGTTAACTTTAACGAGTACACGGTATCGGTGCATCCCTAGTCAGCTGAGTCACTAGAAACAGGAATTAGTCCTCTGACTAGAGCAATACTCATGGTTAGCCAAACTGGGAGAGACACTACTGCCAAATGATGACAAACCAGCAGGAAATTATTGGGTATTTAAAACAACTACTGCTAAATAAAATCCCATCTGAATGCTATATTACCATCTTGTAAACCTCTACAATTTAGAATGAGACTGTTTCCTCTTCCTAGAGATTCTGAGTGCTTTAGGTGATGGGGTCTGTGTGGGTGTGGTCTATGTGGGTGTGGTGCTAACTGTAGACCAGGGATCCCCAAACTGTCGAGCTGCCACTAGGGGGCGCAAGATGAAAACTGTAATGGCGGAAATTTGAAATAATGACACATTTACAGTGTTTTTTTCACCATTCAGTAAAAATGTGTAAATAAACATGGATACCATTATTGTGTGGAGCTGTGGGACAATATTTTTCTGTCAATCATGTGAACTCTTTAGCAGACTTTTATTTTGAAGGCGACGATAACTTTCACTATTAGTTCCGGGGCAAAGCTGGAGGAGCTGCTGGACTGTTTATCTCGTCAAATGGATATTATTTATTCAAAGAATCCTTCTTGACAGCTTGTAACAACTCTGCTGATTGATTCCATGTGTGTCCTTATTTAATCAACTCCATGGTGAGTCGTTTTCTTTGTTTCTGTTGTTTTTACTAAAGATGCAGCGCTACTTTCTGCTGCCGATGAACTAATGGCTAACGGAGCTGGGTGTTCATTTAAAAACACTGAGCAGCTAGTTAAGAGAACCGTCAGCTTAATCCAGTGTAGTAACCTCCTGCTCACTTCCAAACATCTGATCAGCACCCCCCCCCCCCCCCCCCCCCCCCCCCCCCATACACACCCGCCGTCTTTACAAGATAAGAGCATCACATGGAAATACGAGGGGCATTTACTGACCGTAGGACACGCAATTCTCACAGTAATCCTCGGTTACATCTGATTTAATTATTAAACACTCAAAAGTATCAAAAATTTGTAACATTAATGATTCGTAGGTACCAGGAATTTGTTCAAAGGTCTCCATCTGGGGATTGGGGGTGCGCGAACACAGCTGGGACATAGAAGGGGGGGCGCGGCAAAAAAAGTTTGGGAACCGCTGCTGTAGATAACTTATAGAATGTCACTTCAAAATGACCAAAATCTCTCTTTAAAGCTTCAAAATATTAGAATTATTTCTTTATTTCAAGATTTTTTGGGGTGGATTATATTTTCTTGCAAGCTTAAGTTGGTTAGAACCATGTACAGTAACTAAATTAATGATTTTTTTGGTCTAAATTTCGATTTAGATTATATTCATATGAAATGTTCCAATTCTACGTAATAAACATCAGCTGAATTATTGTCCATGAATAGCTCAAAGCTCTGAAGTGACTTAAATCAGGAGAAAACTCTAAGGAACACAATCTTTAGTTTCTGTGTGATGTTCAATTCATAGGGATATTTATAATTTCCTGATTTTATGCAAGTAAAATAGGAATGAACCTGATAAAAACTGGGCTCAAAAACTAAAATTTGCCAAATAAAAGCATTTTGGGTTCATAAATTTATGTAAGAACCTAAAATATGGTGACCTTTTTCTGCTTTGTCATTTATCAGTTTGTTGCTACAAAATGCTGCATCGCCATCACTGTTTGTTTGCTGCTATAACTAGATGTCAGCCCATCCACTTACCCTGTTCTGTTTACTCGGTGTCCTTCCTATTCATTTCCATCTGCTCTCCTCTCCTTTCATTATCTCTCCTCTGCTGTCCTCCCGTCTCCTCGCTCGGTCTCCTCTGAGCAGAGCGGTTGCGTCCTTGCAGCCCCCTCAATCAACCCCACACAGTGAGAGTTGGAAGCAGTCCAAGCCCATTCCCTTGAGTCCTATCTGGGTGACTTCCAGCACTGCTCCCCAGGCTTTCCTCCAGGCCTGTGGGTCTGAGAGCTGGCAGCTCAGGGAGGCTATTGTTGGAGAGAGATTAACCACACATGGCAGCTATTGTAAAACACACACATATCTTGACACATGCAACGGCACATATTCCCCCAACATACCAGCTTTTGTTTAACATCAATGAAGATGTGAACTGGTACAGAATACAGTATAATACTATATTTCTGCAGATTGTCCTACTAATATCATACAAGGTGGATCAGGGCCGGATCTAGCCAGCCCTATTAAGGGGGGCAGGTAGAACATCAGGGGGGCCAGTCTGGACATGCTAAGAATGTTTTGGTCATCACATCCCCCCCCCCCCCCAATCCCTTAAATGCATCAAAAACTACACCATCATCATATCAGTTCCTCTATCCATAGATTTATGTTCATATCTGATCCCTACCCTCTGCATTTACCCGGGCTTGGGACGGAACAAGTAGGACACTGGCTGATGCCCTGTTGAGGCTGACCTCATCTGGTTAGGTTTGGTTTGTTTTTGGGTTTTTTGTGTGTATTTTGTTCTTTTTGTGTTTGTTTGGGGGTTTTTTTGTTTGTTTATTTGTTCTTTTGTTTTGTTTTTTGTTTGTTTTTTTGTTCTTTTTGTGTTTTTGTGGGGTTTTTTGTTGTTGTTTTTTTTTGCTTTTGGTTCTTTTTTGTTTTTGGTTCTTTTTGTTTTTGGTTCTTTTTTGTGTGTTTTTTTGTTCTTTTTTGTGTGTTTTTTGTTCTTTATTGTGGGTTTTTTTTGTTCTTTGTTTTTTTTGTGTTCTTTTTTGTTTTTTGTGTTCTTTTTTGTTTTTTGTGTTCTTTTTTGTTTTTTGTGGTCTTTTTTGGTTTTTTGTGTTTTTTATTGTTTTTTTTGTTCTTTTTTGTTTTTTTGTGTTCTTTTTTGGTTTTTTGTGTTTTTTATTTTGTTCTTTTTTGCATTTTTTGTTTCTCTTTCTTTCTGTGTCATTCATCAGTAGCTTCTTTGAATGAGGACAAACAGAAGAGAGCGCTCACTCTGACCATTTTTCACTGAAATATTTTTTAAATTTGTTATTTCTGCATGCAATCGCGTTTGGGGGGGGGGGGCAGTCATGGAATTTGGTGCGCAATGCCCCCCCTTGCCCATGCCTACATCCGGCCTCGATAAATATCACTTTTTATTTGATCCTGCTGGGGATTCAACATTTATGGGTTCATTTATTTATCACTCTCCAAAACAGACATGTATTTTTTCATGCAAACAATTTTGAAAATCTATTAATGCTCTGACTGGAATAAAAACTTGCAACATATGTGCACAAATATTCATAAACCTAACCCCCCTCTCAGATAAACCCAGCAGCCCAGGGGCAGGGATGGGATGATGACAAAAAGAAAAAGAGGAATACAGAAAAGACGGCTGTGTCCCACATACACACTGCATCACCACTCCCCTCCTCTCTCTGCTGTCTCTACACCCCACTTCACCCGTCTCCCTCCCAACACCCCGCTACAGAATCCCAGCAGCCGCTCACAGGAGAGGTGGCACACTTTGAGGATAAATTTAGAAATGAGGAGCAATCCCAGGGCCGGCACAGAAAAGAGAAAAACGGAGACAACACACACATGCATGTCTGATCACATGCACCAGTGTCTCACCAGACGGTTGGCACACAATATAGAGATTTAAATGAAGGATTATCTGAATATGTGATAAATCTCTAGAAATAATTCTGCAGTCTGTGTAAAATCTCCAGTTCTTAAGAAGAGCTACAGGTCAGAGTGTTTCTGGGGTGGTCTCACCTTGATCTTGATCCTATCTGCTTCTGAGTTTCAACCCACATATGAAAGTGATAATCACCCACACCTGTAACTGTCTAATCACACACCTGACAGGGAAAGGAGGTCACAGCAAACGACTGTTTAGAAGTTTCTTCTGAGCTCACCTTGCATTTTGTGAACTCAGAATAAACAACTTGTTTAAGAAATATTATTTCAGATTCAAACTCATTTCTGTTGTTTTATGGTAATTCTATGTATCCTACAGATGTTCATTCACATGTTGAAGGCCTGGATTTGTAAATGGGGCTACTTATTTGTCGTACAGGATATATAAAATCCCCAACAATAATCTGGTCCTGATAAAAGTTGTCGTTTTATTTTAAAACGAGCAACACTCTCAGGACCTTGATCCCTTTATCCGTCCATTTTCTGGACCCATTAGTCCTGTTCAGGGTTTTAGGGAGATTAGATTAGGGAGTGCACATCCCCAGCAGAGGTGGGCAGGTCTCCGGTCCATCTCAGGGCTTGGGAAATACAATTTAACAGAATATGTCAGTCTCTTATACCATTGGTGTTTAAATACAGGTTTTAAGCTCTGCATAAAGGACAGCTCAGACTGTGGTTTCTGGCTGTAACATGGCCGGATGTAGGCATGGGCAAGGGGGGGTATTGCCCCCAAAATTCCATGACTGCCCCCCCAAACGCGATTGCATGCAGAAATAACAAATTTCAAAAATATTTCAGTGAAAAATGGTCAGAGTGAGCGCTCTCTTCCATTTGTCCTCATTCAAAGTAGCTACTGATGAATGACAGAGAGAAAAAATAAAAACACAAAAAATAACAAAAAACAAAACAAAAAAACAAAAAACACAAAAACACAAAAAGAACAAAAAAAAACCCATAAAGAACAAATAAACACAAAAAAGAACTAAAGAACACAAAACGAACAAAAAAAACACAAAAATGAAAAAAACACAAAAATGAACAAAAATGAACAAAAAACACAAAAGAACTAAAAACAAAACAAAAACACACAAAAAAGAACAACCCCCCCCCCAAAAAAAAAAACACAAAAAAGAACAAAAACACAACAAAGAACAAAAACCCAAAAACAAACCAAACCTAACCAGATGAGGTCAGCCTCAACAGGGCATCAGCCAGTGTCCTACTTGTTCCGTCCCAAGCCCGGGTAAATGCAGAGGGTAGGGATCAGATATGAACATAAATCTATGGATAGAGGAACTGATATGATGATGGTGTAGTTTTTGATGCATTTAAGGGATTGGGGGGGGTGTGATGACCAAAACGTTCTTAGCATGTCCAGACTGGCCCCCCTGATATTCTACCTGCCCCCTTAGTGGGGCTGGCTAGATCCGGCCCTGGGCTGTAACCTGCATCACGCTGTAAATTACTAAATAAACCCAGGACTCTGCATGTTTTCTGCCCAAGCAGAATGACGTCACACATATCTGACGATCAGGCTAATAACTCCTGACTCAGTTCAAATGCTTCCACTTTTGTAGCTTCAGTTGTGTTAGATTGCGTTACTCCACGGAGAAGGCTGTTAACACAACTCTGACCCCATGTCTGATTGACAGGGCAGCAAACGCTCAGCATGAAGGGACACCTCTGGAGACTCTGCAGTTTGGTGTCCACCTTCAACAAATAAATGAAATAAACTCACATTCCAAACATCACTTAACACCTCCACACCTTCATGCAAACAAACTCCCAGTATGCCGTGCAAGAAGAGAAAAGACCTGAGGAGAGAGCGAGTACTTCGGCCTTGTTATGCTCCTGTTTTATGGGTGGGAGTTGTGAGAGCTGATGTGAATCTTAATGCCAGAGCTGACTGGATCCCCTGCAGAGGGACGCAGAGTGTGTGTCAAAGACAAGAGAAAGAGTGAAAATGACTACGAGAGAACCCTTGGCTTCTGAAGTTCCTGGGTTGATAATTTCATGAAGATTTTTACTGGCAAACACACAAACACAGTCGCAAGCTCACACAAATCAGCCTCAGCGTGCAAAAGCCTCTTTGCTTCACTGCTCAACCCTGAACAACCTCTTTCCTCCCTTATAACACCCCTGCTGCCTCCCGTCTCTCTCTCTCCTCTCCTTTTTTATCCAATTTTATTACTACCATCTCACCTCTCTTTTCAGCAGTCGCCCCTTCCCACCACCGAGCTCCCCTCCAATCTTGTGGGATCCAATCGACCAGCCAACCATTTGTCACCAGTGCATACATTTTACTCTCAGCCTCCGTAGGCGTAGCAACGATCTCCGCCAAAACTTTGGGAGCAGATAAACTTCTGGACAGAAAATTAGTATTTTAATGACATGGAGGACATTTAGTTGTCAGTTTGTCTTTCGATGTTTTTGCTGGTTATTATTTTCATGTCCCACATCGAGGTTTGTTTCAGCCGCTTTGATTTTTGCTCCTACTCACAGGTTTTTAGTTAGCTAATTATCACACCTGTCTCGAGCTACCCGTCCTCCCTCAGGTGATAAATAGTTCCAGGTTTTCCTTTGTCAAACGCTCTTCCTTATTTGCATTGTGTCTAACCCCTACCGCTGCAGCCGTACCTGCATTTGGATCCTCTCTACCTATAAATCACACGCTTCTGACATGTAATTTGAAACACCAGGTGTTGGGGTTACAGACGTTTCCCCGAGACCGGAGAAAAAAATAAATAGCAGAGAGCTATTCAGATTAGTAGTGTCTGTGTCTCTGTCTGCAGAGAACATTTTACAGCATTTTGGTTAAATTTAGTCCTCTTTATGGTCACCTTCTGGAATTTTTGTTTCAATTTCATAATTTTTCATATTACAATTTCACTTCAACAAATTCTAATCATGAAAACAACCATCATGCATCATGTTTTTATTTAGTCACTGGTTACTTTATGTTTTAAATATTTATTTGATTTGCACTTCATGACTGTTTCATGTGTTTTTGTCAATCTTCTTGGTTCATTTTTTTGTAAAACCAAATGTTTAAAGGCACACTATGCAGTTTTGGCTTGTTTTTAGCACCCCCTAGTGGCCGTTTTAAATAACCGCCATAAAAACGTTAGATTTAGGTGTTTCTGAGCAGAAACAAATGGTGCTAACAGTTGAAATGTCACCTCAGCCTTCACTGCTTTCTACTGGAGCGGATCATCACTCAAAGAAATCAGCTGTGTTCAAGCAGGGAGAGATGGGAAAAATCAGGAATCATGAGCCAAAAACACTCAGGAGCTAGCATAACAGCTAGCCACATTGGGCAGACCCTCCAGGAAGTTGCGATTGCAACTATTAATGCAAATTCAACCATTTACCACAACTTTGTTGCGGTCTTGCAATTTTCACCAATCATCGCAACTTTTCTGCAAATTTGACCAATCATCTTTGTTTTTGTTGGATTTCGTCATCTTCTTTGACCAATCAGAGCCACTCGGATAAGTTTTGACCAATCCCTTTGCCTCCAGCTGTGTTTGCTTCCGGTTTTTGAGCTCAGAGCCGCTAAACTCCGGTCGATTTCCATCAGATATTACGGCTAAAATACGAGCAAATCAATTTCCTAAAGTATTATGCCAGAGTGGTGGAAAGCTGTTAAAACTAGCGAATTGTTCTAAATGCAGAAAATTTTTGAATTTTTTAAGGGATCTAGACAAGCAAATTTTGCTTACCCCATTGGCAGATTTTTTTGCTCAAATCTTGAAAATGTGACCATATTTAAGAAGATCTGGCCTGTTTCAAGTAGGGCTGTAAGGATAGATTGTCTTTTTAGACAAAAATAAGTCAAAATGTCTAAAAACAAGGCTGTTTTACTTTCTTAGAAATCAGTTTTTGCAGTGTAACCTCTGAGTGACGCTGAGACAGGCTGTCAGCTGTTTTGTCATGAGATTACATCATCTTGTAGTCTTTATTTTATGATGAAACAGCGTGTACAGTGTGTGTGTGTGTGTGTGTGTGTGTGTGTAAAGTGGTTAACTGTGTGTGCATATAAACTAAATAAAACCTTAAAGAAATTTAAAAAATGATTGAAAAAAATTGCAACTTTGACCGCAACTTTTAGAAAAATGTGCCGTGAAATCAGTCATTTTAGATCGCAACAATCACAAAAAATCCCCACAACTTCCTGGAGGGACTGGGTTAGCCTAACCCTCTGAGATACGTGACTTTGTGAGACTTCAGGGCACCGGACCAGAGACTCAGAAGTTACAGACGTGGTATTCTGGATCCAAGCAGCAGATGGGCTGAGGGACTTTTATTAACCTGTAAAGGGTCAGATTAGCTCAGACTGGATCAAGGACGAGATTTAAAATAGGAACAAGTTACATAGTGGGCCTTTAAGTTGATATGTGACTGAGATGCTCCCAAACACTGGGGCTGTGGTTGGCACTAAACACACCTTGAAATAATCTTTACCGTGTGCGTTCTAAGAACACTGCAATTGTTGTACAGTCATATGCCGTTATTGCTGTTGTCAGGGGTTTTCCTACGTTCAAATCTGCGTGGCGGCCGCCTCCAGCTAATTGTGTGCCGCCCCAGCCTGATTTCACTCTGCCCCCAGCTATATGGATGTTATTTTAACTGCAGTTGCAGCGTTGCGCCACTATAGGGGCGCTGTATCAGCAGCGGTGCACCAGAAAGCTCTAAAACAGCAGAAAAAGATCAAAAATAGCTTTTCCCTCTAGTTGGTGCCATCTCGGGCTGGGCACCAAAACACGGTACTAGTCCGAAAAAACACGATACCGACTTCGATACTTTTACTTGAAATCCCCTGTAAATAACCCGCATCATTTCTCCACCAGCACTGCTGCACGGGTGGAGACAAGTGAGACACGTACACTGCAAAAACTGATTTCTAAGAAAGTAAAACAGCCTTGTTTTTAGACATTTTGTCTTATTTTTGTCTAAAGATAAACTATATTCTTACAGCCCTACTTGAAATAGGCCAAATCTTCTTAAATATGGTCACATTTTCTAGATTTGAGCAAAGAAATCTGCCAGTGGGGTAAGCAACATGTGCTTGTCTAGATTCCTTAAAACTAGCGAATTGTTGTAAATGCAGAAAATTTAGCAATTTTTTTAGGAATCTAGACGAGCACATTTAGCTTACCCCATTGGCAGATTTTTTTGCTCAAATCTAGAAAATGTGACCATATTTAAGAAGATTTGGCCTATTTCAAGTAGGGCTGTAAGAATATAGTTTATCTTTAGACAAAAATAAGACAAAATGTCTAAAAACAAGGCTGTTTTACTTTCTTACAAATCAGTTTTTGCAGTGTAGGAACAGAGAAAGCCCCTCCCCTCCCTTTCAAAATAGTTAGCATAGCAAGTTTTGGGTTAAAAATTCAGAAAAACTGTAAAGTTTGGCTGCATTTTGGAAAGGTAAATGGGAACAGGGCAAAATGTAACATATGCTATCAGAGTTCTGTGCGAAAAACAGGAATTCCAGCAATTAGACGAAGCCACGCATCACAACTTGCTGCTGCGGCGCCGTGTTCAGTCTGACTCTCAGCTTCCAGCCTCTACTCAGTAGAGAAAGTTCCCGAGGTGAGCAATAAATACGGTAATAATAGTAAATGCATAAATATGCCACAAAACGATGGTTTATAAAATAAAATTTTTTTAAGTTTAATACTTATTATTACTTTTTATTTTATCTCAGAATTATAGGTACCAAAAAAGTTATTTTCAAAACATTTTTCCAGATCTCAAAAACACAGCCAGTGGTTTGACGAGCACTGTCTGATTATTTACCTGCTCAGGGATAATCTGATACTATTGGTGAATTAATCAACTTCCACCTTAGACCTTTATTGAAGAGACTAAAGACACCAAACTTTACTAACTAAACTAAGACAAATGAACAGATGTAAAATATTAAATGACCATAAAACTAAAATTTAAAGTGAAAAATGAACCATTTTTTTGTGACTTTATTGCAGATTTATCATATTCTAAGTATCGGTTCATGGTGTCTGTTAACTTTAACCGATTCATTAGACGGTATCAGGGCTGGTACCAGTATCGGTGCATACCTAATCAGAACGCTTAACTAAAAAATATTTTGCCCTTAAAAAAGTGAGGCAGTTGAATGCACAGAGTGTGCATGTGCTGGCGCACGGTCAGGATGGAACCACCTCTGACCCAGTTTGAGCCAGGAAACACCCTGGCTGTTGTATCTCTGCCCTCTGCTTTTTGTTTGTTCTCTCTTTGCAGGTCCAGAAGCAGATTCTTCGTACCTCTTGTACTCTTCTTTCTCCATTAACTTCCTCCCCCACCCCTCTTTCTAAACTCTCCCTCCTTCATTTCCATCTCCGGGTCTATGGGGTTCGAATTAAACTAAAACCCAATTCTAATAATGATTTTTATGTATTATTTTTATCAGGTGGAGTATTATAGCAGCTAACGTAACACCCCGCCTGTGATAGTAAATCTGTAAGGCTTGTTTTTGGCATTCAGATATCGATTGCTACACTGCCAGACAGGACATGGGGGGAAAAAAGTTGATATGTGTCAGATTTTTAAAAATATTTTATGGTTTCCTTGCATTTTTCCAGCCATTCTGTCATTTTCGTTTTCATTTGTTTTCTAAAAGATGTCGATCTTCTATTGTGTTTTTTTTTGTGTGTGTGCAAATTGTTCTGACTGCATTTTGTTAGATATATCCATCTTGTAGGCACACATTTCAACATATAACTGCAAAAATAATCACTTATATTGTGTTAACGAAAAGAGATCAATCTTTTGGTTGTAACTCACCTGGACCTGGAGTCTATTTTTCCTAGGCTAGGACTCAGTAATGTGACTGGACTTAGTGATCTATAGCATCATCTTACAAGAGAATACCTCAAAGTGTTACCTAATCACACGGGTCTCTAACGGGCAGCGTTTAATTACACTGAGCATTTATGTGCCGTTTTGTTCTCATCTGCCACGCAGCAACTCTAACAAACAATTAATGTAAAACTGATGCATTTGAAAGCTGGAAGTCTAAAGCAATTACAGATATAGCTCACATCTCACAGCTTCAAACACAAACCGCTCTGCCTACTGGCAAAATAAAGAAGGCGTTTATCTGTGGGATTTAAACGGAGCAGAAAGTGTAATTTGATGCCATGTTATGTCGGTGCTTCACAAAGTGAAAAGGGCTGAAAATAAAAGAGCACAGACCTGCCTCATGCTGAATATGTACAGTATGTTTGTGACGGAGCAAGTCAAACAAAAATAAAGCTGAAATTGTTGAAAAAATAAAAGATTTAAAACAATATTTGAATCTGATTGAGTGAGACAAATTGTGCAAGAGCGAGAGAAAGCAGAAAAATGAAGACGGAAAGAGGGATTACTTACTCTTGGCTTTTGACAGACTTGCTGTAGAAATAAATACTACGGGGAATAGAAGAGATCAATAGTCTCACTGCCACAAACACACACACACACACTGAAAGGCTGGTGTGGATCAATACACCTGGTGGAACAGCATTCCAGTAAACAACATTAATGAACACACATCTGTACCCAGCAAATATCTCATGCAACAAATCACTATATGCAGTAAGGCCTCACACACTCCGCAAGCATGTTCTAACCGAGCGGGAGGCGTGTTTGTTCGCACAAACACATTAAGAGTCTGGAGACGTGTGCATCAGCGGGTTAGCAAGTGTGTGAGGTCACCGTAAACGTACCGAGGGACAAATCGTAAACAATCAGAATATAAATGTAAGGGTGCGGTTCAGAGCAGCACGCACAAAGCATTAAAGCCACACGCGTGCACGTGGACACATGCTGCATGCACGCTTCACAGACTGCTGGAGGCTCAGCAGAGATGTTGCACCAACATGCAGGGAGGGAGGAGTGTGGCTGGAAGTTCTGCTGAGTGGGAGGGAAAGTAAAGCACAGCATCCAGAAAAACACATTTCACTGCACAGATGGTGAAGGACAACCTGACCGGCGTCTACATATCTGAGCTGCCGTGTGTCCAAGCACTCAGTATCAAGAAAGAAGCATCTAATGGCTAACTTGGAAAGCAATGGAGAAAATAAAATCAATACAGGAGCTAAAAAGAGAAATCAGTCCTTTTTCAACCTCTCTGAAAAAAGAGTAAAAATAAATCTGACTTGTGGTATCTGTTCAGCTTTATTGTCAATTAAAAATCTGTTTCGCCACATATAAGCCTGTTTTCATCATTTAATCAAATCAACTCAAAGAGACTAGATGTGGGTGGTGTACACAAAGCTGCCTCTGTTACGAGGCCGGATGTAGGCATGGGCAAGGGGGGCATTGCCCCCCCAAATTCCATGACTGCCCCCCCCCCCCCAAACGCGATTGCATGCAGAAATAACAAAGTTAAAAAATATTTCAATGAAAAATGGTCAGAGTGAGCGCTCTCTTCTGTTTGTCCTCATTCAAAGTAGCTACTGATGAATGACACAAAAAGAAAGAAAAACAAAAAACACAAAAAGAACAAAAAACAAAACAAAAAACACAAAAAAGAATAAAAAAGAACAAAAAACACAAAAAAGAACAAAAAACACAAAAAAGAACAAAAAACAAAAAGAACAAAAAACAAAACAAAAAATTAACAAAACAAAAAACAAAACACAAAAAAGAACAAAACAAAAAAGAACAAAAAACAAAACGAACAAAAAACACACAAAAAGAACTAAAGACAAAACAAAAAGAACAAAAAACAAAAACAAAAAAACACAAAATAACCAAAAAACACAAAAATAACTACAAAACAAAAAACACAAATATAACAAAAAAACACACACAAAAAACCAAACCTAACCAGATGAGGTCAGCCTCAACAGGGCATCAGCCAGTGTCCTACTTGTGCCGTCCCAAGCCCGGGTAAATGCAGAGGGTAGGGATCAAATATGAACATAAATCTATGGATAGAGGAACTGATATGATGATGGTGTAGTTTTTGATGCATTTAAGGGATTGGGGGGGGGGGGGGGGGGG
>SSNR01000189.1:494241-504889 GCA_006937965.1 Callopanchax toddi
CCCCCCCCCCCCCCCCCCCCTTGTCTTTAATTAAAAAATTAAAGACTTTTTAATACTTTATAAGGGTCTTGAATTTCCCAAAATTGATTTATCACTTTTTAATACTTTTCAAGACTCCGCGGACACACTGTGATATGGACGTGTGCACACACCAACCATCAACACCTGCTACTCACTGGAGTTCCTCAGAGCACAAATGATTATACACTGGTCTGAAGGAATTGCAGGGTAACAGTACTGGTCCATGGAGAAGTTTTTTGTACTAAACCAGTCTGTGATGAGTTGGGCAATATGTCATAGAAATGATATGAATTAAAACTGTTAATAAGTCTTCAAATTCCAAGACATTTTCTCTATAAATCACCAATACAGATCCAAGTAATGAATTTAAACTAAACTGAACCATGCTGGATGTAGCTAACGTTAGTTTATAACTACATCGATCACGTCCTATAACTCCACTTTCCTTTATTATTTTCTTTTTGCCGTTTCTCATTCTCAGTGCCAGCTCCTTGAATTAAATGTGATGCAATACATCAGAGCTTCAGGAGAATCATTGTCTGTTACACACTTAGATTGGAACGAACCAAAAACACAAAGACAGAGAGCTGAGTGCTACCCGAGTTCTTTTAAAGTGAATACGACTTTAAAGGCCTTCGTTCTGCACCTCCCTCAGATAACCTGTGATAGATTTAAAGCAAAGGATCATTATCAGGAGCTGCTGCGACAATCCAATACAAGACATTAAAATGCAATTACTGTGTAAGGACCTGGTGTAAACTTTACTATTTTACACAACAGCACAATCAATTATGTGTAATGTATAGTTTTCACTAGTGATGGGACTCGATTTTTAAAAAATTAATTACAGACTTGCATTTTAAACTAACATGAAAATTTGCCCTAAAAAGCACTTTTTTTAATTTAAAATCATTTTAGAGAGGACAGAATCAAATAATAAACACACTTTTTTATATTCTAAACTCAAGCTGCTTTACTTTCTGGGGAAAAAAAAGCTTTTAAATAACATTTCAGACCAAAACAGTTGAAAAAGAGTAAGATATCCCAGACTAAAACTGCACAGACCCTATACAGTCTATTTTATTTATTCATTTTAAGTACATTTTCAGAAGGGTATTGTTTTTAAATAATAAAAGATTTCCACCGTGTGGAAACACCCTGTGTTCAAACTGACCCACCGTCTTCAGACACTTCTGCCTCGTTTTCAATGCGAGATCCGGGAAAAGTCGGGTCCCGAACCGGACTGTACAGCGAGGAGGAGGCAGGAATTTTTATTCTATTTTACTGGCTGTGTGTGAATTGTGCCTTGAAGTGTTGTTGATTGCTGCTGTGCACCAAATTTCCCCTTGTGGGACAATAAAGTACTGAACTGGAATCAATCTAAAGCCGATTACTTTAAGTTTTCGTGGTGGAAAGAGGACAAAGTTTACCGCGACCGGGTAGGCAGGTGAAGCGTGTGGACCGATAAGACCCGAAGCGGGTGGGGTGGACTGGATCCTCCGAAGGACACAGCAGCGGCGTATAGGGCTGGGTGGTATACCGGTTCATACCGGATACCGGTGGGTTTTTTTTTGGTTATGATATGAATTTTTCATATACTGGTGAACAGCCCACACAGCATCCCGGAAGTTGGCAGCGGGGACACATTTCACCGTGACACACAACACCGTGAAACTTTTGAACCAAGAATAGTGACTACTATAGCGAGAGCTGTCATGGCAACTTACAAATTACAAACCCAGAGGAACTCATTCCAAAATGAGGAGGCACTCGCACGTCTGTTGTTTCGGGGTTTTTCAGGTTTAAAAAGTCGACACCGACTGAGCAACACTGTTAGCCGCTAGTAGGCGGAGCTAGCCAGCAAGGCTAACCAGTAGCTTGCTTCACGTACCCTTCACCTCCACAGCTAAAACAGCTAGCAGCAGTCAGTTAGACGCCCATTAAAGACGTGTTCGCTAAAGGGACCGCTGATGAAAAAAATCCAGCGGTGGGTCGAGAAAACAACGCAAAAACGTTCCACGGTAGGTTATTTATATCTTCATTACTTCTCTCTTCTGACAAACATCCTTTGAAGGGGTTATGTATTTACCTGCCTGTGACTGGACATGAAAAAACTATGAAATTCTGCATATGAAAGTAAAATGGACTATTAAAAGCCGATCTAGTGCAGTAATTATTTCATAATTAAAAGATATTATGGGTAGTAACGGCCGTGTAAAAAAATACCGTCAAATACCGTAAAACCGATATAATTTCAAGAAAAACCGTGATAAAGTTTTTTTGTCATACCGCCCAGCCCTAGCGGCGTAGCAGGAAGTCGTGCTAAGTGCTCCGCCTTGCTTTAAACGCAAGCTGCGTTAATTGCATACATTTTTTAATGCATTTTAAAAAAATTTACATGTTAAAGTCCCACCCCTAGTTATTACTCTACAAAAATATATAAATAATGTACTTTTTAAAAATTCAGCAGTCAGCTACTCTAGTATAAATTCATTTGTCTTTAAAGGTTTATCTGGGAATATTTTGTGGTTAAAAAGTTTGTGTTTGGTTGATTTAAATAATTCCTGCTCACTTTTAGTAATATTTTTAATTGAAAGAACATTAATTTAGAGCTTAGAGTTATGCGTGTTTGTCTCTGACGTTCCACTGCTCAAGTCGCTGCTTATCTGCAAACTAATGTTCTTTAGTACAGACATAAACACTGCTGCTTGTCATCGTTTTTCTAATATTTCTTATTTTGGCCTTTGAATTGTTGCACTGACCCTTTTATAGTTCCGAAGTTTGATGCTGAACAATAAAACTGTCACCACCTCTTTGTTTCATAACCTTTACAAAGTGTAGAGGAGCAATAACCAGGTTGAGTAAAATGGTAATTAGCCATTTCAGAATAAATACACTTATATTATAATTGCATATTCTATTTAAATGAGTATAAATTGTTTTTATGACGGGACAGATTGGGGTCATAATTCTTTATTACGTTAAGGACCAACGCTGACTAAATAATCTAGAGTTTCCTGCATGAAGAACAATAAAACATGAAATCAGCTCTAAGCCTTTCAAGTTGACATCAAACGAAATATCATGAAATCCTCATAACTCAGAAACATGAATAAACTAAAGGATTGCTCATTTTAAGTGTCTATACTGATCATCTAAAATCTTTACTGTGTTTGATGTGAAATCTGTGACAAGATTCAAATAGCAGAGAAATTCAAAAGTTCCTGAGAACTTTACTCTGATTTATCATCTAGAGCTGAACCACAACGTGCCTAAGCAGTGTTGCCAGATTGGAAATGTTAAAGTATCGTACCAGGATCTTAAATTTATCGTATTTTAAGAAAAATGATCGTACACTACTAAGTTACAGCCTTAACTCAGGTTTTAATATCAGTATATTAAACACTGTGCAAAATTATCATCTTTAAAGTAGTTTTAGCTTTAAATAATCTAACAAGGATTAAAACAAGCATCTCTTACACAAATTCCATACCACAAATGGCTCAAATTATCGTATTTATGGAATTATTGATCGTACAGAGTGCTAAATTATCATACAAATACGATAATTATGGTACATCTGGCAACACTGTGCCTAAGTCAGGGTTCCTACAGGGTCTTAAAAAGTCTTAAAAGCATTAATTCATAAATTTGGAAATAATACCTTAAAAAGACTTGGAAAAAGTCTTGAATTTTGGTATCTGGGTCTTAAAATGTGCTGTATGTAACTTCTCCATATCACATTTCACCTCAAAAGATTTGATTTGTCAACCATGATTGTTCTGATTAAATAACGTAGCTTAAACAAAGAGTAATGGAACCAGTAGAGCGTTCCCCAGTCACTAAAAGTAGATATCTGACGCCACAACCACAGACGGTAAACAACACGGACCACAAGCAACAAGTCAAGGAAACATTTTATTTACATTATCTAGCTACCAATTTCATGCTAGGGTTAGCCTATGAGGAAATGTAAATTTAACAAAGTGTGGCGGGATTAAAAAGTATTTTTGTAATTGGTTAAAACCAGTGTTTTTTAGGCTTTTTGTACCGTATGCAAAAAAAGGATTCAGCTAGGTACAACTGGCGTGAAGGCATTAAAGCTGCACTATTCAAACAAGCTAGGTATTGCTAGCTATTTTACACAAACACGTCTCAGAGCTCTCACCCCTCCCATTGGGTATAATCCTTATGCCGTGCAAAACACTCAGTTGAAACGCTATGCTAACGTTCACTCTGGCTTTTCCTCTTTCTACGTCAACACCTGTGAAATGGGCAGTAAAATCGGTATAACGTTTTTTATATAAATGGTCTTAAAAAGGTCTTAAAAAGATGAATTTGACTTGAAGAAACCTGTAGGAACCCTGCTAAGTGGACTTGCAATTAAATTAAATGAAAATATGTGATCAAACTTGAGCTGCAACTATTGTTTTACCGTTATCAAACATAAGAATGTCTATAAACCTGATTGGCTAAAGCTTCATGAGGATAAAACAGATACTAACCAATAACTTTGATTTGATACTGAGTGAGGATTGTGCAGACAAAATCAAACGCTCATGAACACAAGAGTTGAGCAGAGGGAGAAAAAGGAAGAAGCCACCGAGAAGAGGGCCATCGAAGGCGGCTCCCAGTGAGAACGCCAGTCTATTGCCGGTGATGGACGACACCCAGGCAGGAGCCTAGTGCGTCACAAGGACACCAGCCTAGGGTTGTCAGCTGTGGCAGCAGCAGATGTTCCAGAGACTCAGAGGATGATGGATAAGGACAAGTTGCCAGCTTAGGCCCTGGAGCAGGTGAGGAACAAGTGAAGCTGGGTGCAGAGGGTGCCAGTCTAGAAGCAGGGAGACGAGAGGTTGTTAGCCTACGGGGATGAAAGGATGTCAGCCTTCATCCGAGGCGGAGCAGCGTCCAGGAGAAACGAAGTGGAGAGAAGGACTGAAGTGATTCATTAAATAATTCCTATCATTTGATTAGAAAAAATCCCCAAGGCTAAATTAATTAATGCACACCGTCGTCAACTAAATCACATCAGAGCAACAAAGTAGGTGAAGAACAACTTGTCTTCTTGGTCAGTTTAATACTCTTCCTCCTCACGCTTCCTTCGATAGAATCTGGAGGAGGCTTAATATTAACTGAGCTAGCGGCGCCCAGCATATCGGCGTGCACGAGAGCAGAAGTGGATCTGGCTGCAGAGAAGGTAAAGTGCAGCTTTTAATAAATAGGGTTGGGAACAGCTGCTGTAGCACATTGAGCACTATATAAATCAATAGATGACTCAATAGGATACTCGATTCCTGAAACATCTGATAGCTGCAGTTCTGGAGGAGAGAGGAGTGGATGAATGTGTCAGGAAAAATGTCCCTCCTGCTTAGTAAATATTACTCAGGTATTTGTTGTTTTAAAAAATAACCATCCAAACCATTAAAAGCTAAAAATCAAGAGCAGCATGTCTGATTTTATCAATATTGTTATTGCTTGAGGTCTCCGACTCTCCTGAACTTTAGTCTGAAAACCTTGGATTAAAAGTAGCAAAATACTTTTACTAAAGTTACTGTAATTACCCGAGTAGGTTTTTTTTAAGTATTGTGCTTTATCACATATGAAATCACATCTGTTTATAAAAATATGCAAAGAAAATAATAACCACAAGGAGAAATCACACTCTAAGCTCCAGGAGTGACGGGTCTGCTCCTTCACTCTGGATAGGAGCAGAGGAGGAGCTTCCCTCTAGAAACCATGTGCAAACTCCACCTACTCAGTGCACCACTTCATCTACTGGCAAGTTAACAGAGCAAACCCACTGACATCATAACATGAAGATGTTCATCCTAAACAAGCCGACAGCAAAACCGTCTCACCCTGAATTCTCGTGAGAATTCAAATTTGAACTAATGGATAACAGTGGCTCCCACTGTAGAGAAGTGGCCACAAGAACAAGCAATAAGCAAAATATTAAACACATTTTTTTAAACTTCTGGGCTGCAAGATGGCGCAGTTGTTAGCATTGTTTCACTACTTGAAATGATGTCCCTGTGTTTGAGGATGGGTGGTGGTAGTGTACTGGCTAAGACTCTAGCCTGAAGGTCGTAGCTTTGAATCCAACTGTTGAAAAGTTAAATTTTTGTACTTTTTGATTTTTGAACGCGTATCTGAAGGTTGTTACTTGACTATTCTTCAAAACAACACAGAGATGACATACTTTAAATAGGTTTAAGTCTTTTTTATTTAAACAGTATCAAAATGTTTCACGGCTGAGCCAAGTGTCCTCTTTTGAAAATCAACACATGGTCTCCCTACTATGGTGACCCAGGACTCCCGTGAAAAAGAGTTTCTGAAACTCAACGGGACATTTCCTGGTAGATAAATACATTTTAATTTACCATTTATTTGGAAGATAAATGTTCTGTCTTGTCCTTCTTGACTTTACTTTTTTAGTAGATTTTTGCTGCAGTAACTTTACTTGAGTAGAATATAATCAGTATAACTGTACTTTTACTTGAGTAGAATATAATCAGTATAACTGTACTTTTACTTGAGTAGAATATAATCAGTATAACTGTACTTTTACTTGAGTAGAATATAATCAGTATAACTGTACTTTTACTTGAGTAGAATATAATCAGTATAACTGTACTTTTACTTGAGTACTGTTGGGTTTTACAAACAGCCTGAACATTTTATTAACATACAGTTAATAAAAACATACTGTATTAGCCACAGTGGGATACACTGAGTTAGCATCTAAGGACTAGATTAAATGTAGGAACAGAACTAAATAAGGATGCCTGATGAGTGATGATGTTGCAGATAACCATGGTAACCGGATCTAGAATGACCAGAAGGACCATCAACATCCCTGCATGGAGGGAAGCCCTCCTCCTCCTCCTCCTCTCCTCGATGGAGCGGTTTACTTACCAGACTGCAGTTTTCAGGGTTTCTGTGGAGCGGGGGGGTGAGCCTGCCAAATTTTCAGGGTGACACTTCCTCCTGACTGACTGAGCTTTTCACTCAGTGTTGATTAAGTTTGTGAAAAGTTGGCTTTTTTTGTGCCTTTTTCAGACAAAAGATTATGCCTGACAGCAAACAGTGCTAGTACTTTTTACAGGTCTGCAGAGGACTTCTTGTGTCCTGCAGGTTTAGACTGATGAGTTGGTCTCCTATCAGTTGGACCCTGAAGTTCTCATGAAGTAAGAATATAAGAGTGACTCTCTGGACTTTGGGATTTTAATTAGGGACGTCCCGATCCGATCACGTGATTTTGGACTCGATCGGAATCGGACGTCACCTCCTGATCTTGACTCGGGTTTCCTCTACATGCGCCCCGCCAAAATAAAAGCCACTACGCCTTCAGAAGGAAGTTTGGGTTTTTTAATGTTAAACAATCTAAAGCACATGGGATTTATATATAGTCTGCGTCTCCATCCAGGCTCAGTTGCCATACAGGAGGAGATTCTGCTGAGTGCAGCACAACACCCGCCCTCCATCAGGAAATAAATAGAGCGATGTTAAGATTTTTAAAAAGCGCTTTCTGAGGAGGAGCTTCCTGATTAAATGTCGCTCCAAAACGCACCAAACACTGACAGATTTCTCCAAATAGTCTAATAAGAAGTTGTTCAGAGCTGCTGCAGTCAGAGGATAAAGCAGGAGGAGGAGTGAAGGAGGAGCTGATGACTTAAGAAATGATCAGGTCATTGTCAGTAAACAAGTTTGTTCTTTCTGGGCAAAAAATGGAGCAGAGTGTTAAAATAATGTTGACATTTCTGCACCTGAACAGCTGTAGGAAAAAAACGATTTTCCCTCAAAAAGTTACTTTAACCACAAACTAACTCATGGGGATTTTGTGCACAGAGAATGTATGTTTAAATATTAAACATATATAGATATGAACGATTTCTATACAGAATGATTAATGTCTGCAGCATGACATCACTTTGTGGCTTGTTTGTTTTTATTAGTTAAACTTCAGCAAAGTAGAACTCAGAAGCAGCTTGAAGCAGAAAGTGTGAGTATGTCTTTGATCTGGAGGAATTATAAAGTTGATCACAACAACATTAAAAAGATCGAATCGGGACTCGGGATCAGCAGATCTTCAAAATCTAATGACTCGGACTCGGACTGGAGGGCAAAAATCCTGATCGGGACATCCCTAGTTTTAATGACTTATTTTTTACTCTTATTTTTTTAGTGTGTTTTCATGTTTAGAACCTGTGTTTTTAATTTTTCACAGCGTAATAAACAGTTTAAATTTTTAACCGTTCTGAGCCGGTGGAACTCCCTAATGGAAGCGTTACTGGCTGCATTTTATTTGAGAGCACCACCTCAGCTAGGAGGGACACCGAGGTGGTGAAAAACAGCTGATTTTGATTTAATGAAGAGAAACAAGAAGTGGTTCAAACATCACACAATGCAGCCCTCAGGTTACATAAAAACAAAAACGCTCCCTGCCTGTCCTCATGGTGTCACTCCTAATGAGGAAACGGTTCACAAAATGAACAAAACAACGCCTTTATTACAAGAGTTTTGTATTTTCACAAACTCCACATGTAATCACACACTCAGTCTGAGGGAACTGAGCCCTACAAGCAGCGAGGGTTTCATAATAAAAGCCGACGGTGGGATGAGGGATCTCCTGCCTGCAGCTTTCATTCCAGCTCTCATAATACGACCGTCAGCTGGTTAAAGCTACAGCTTCTGCTCGCCTTCACACACATCAAGCACAGCTTAATCACACATAATGCTGTATGTGCACAGATTAAATATTACTTACTGGAAGAATACAGCTTTGTGTAAATTGTCAGAAATGCTTAAGGGTGTGTGTGTCTGTATCATTTTTTTTTCACTAGCGAATTGTTGTAAGTGCAGAAAATTTTGGAATTTTTTAAGGAATCTAGACAAGCAAATGTTGCTTACCCCATTGGCAGATTTTTTTGCTCAAATCTTGAAAATGTGACCCTATTTAAGAAGATCTGGCCTTTTTCAAGTAGGGCTGTAAGAATAGATTGTCTTTTTAGACAAAAATAAGTCAAAATGTCTAAAAACAAGGCTGTTTTACTTTCTTAGAAAAAGGTTTTTGCAGTATATCAGTTCCTCTATCCATATATTTATTTTCATATTTGATCCCTACCCTCTGCACAAGCCAATGAAAATGAAGAGTTCTCTGTTGGTATTTTTGTAGATTTACAGAAGGCTTTTGATACAATCGACCACAGAAGATTACTGAAAAAAAAGGAGAATTATGGACTACGAGGTTTAGCAAATTCATGGTTAGAAAGTTATTTACAAACCCGACAACGGTGTGTAAAAATTGAAAACATTACATCAGGATTTAGAGAAATAGTCTGTGGTGTTCCACAAGGGTCAGTAATAGGTCCAAAACTATTCATATCATATATTAATGATTTATGTAACACGACAGAGTTTTTCAAATTTATAATGTTTGCAGATGATACAAATTTGTTGTGTTCAGGTAAGGATCTAAATGAACTTTTAAAGAGAACTGAAAAAGAATCGGAAGTACTCAAATCCTGGTTTGATGTGAATAAATTATCACTGAACATTAAAAAAACAAAATTCATGATATTTGGAAATCAAAAAGTAAATAATGTGGATTTTAAATAAAAAATTTAAATACTGAAATTGAAAGTTTTTTAAACAAAATTCCTTGGAGTTGTCATTGATTATAACTTATCATGGAAACATGAGGACAAACGGAAGAGAGCGCTCACTCTGACCATTTTTCACTGAAATATTTTTTAAATTTGTTATTTCTGCATGCAATCGTGTTTTGGGGGGCAGTCATGGAATTTGGGGGGGCAATGCCCCCCCCTTGCCCATGCCTACATCCGGCCTCGCTTTCCACCATAAGCACACACACCCCCACACACACACACACACACACACACACAGAGGCCAGACCCTTTCTTGTCAGTGTGCTTGGCCTTATTTGTGGGGAGCCAGACCCCTACTGAGGCGGACTTAGACTAAACCAATCCCGGTCCAGACCAGGGGGATGGGATGAGGAATTCATGATGACGGATGAGAGATGAATGCTGATACCAGTTGGTGGAGAAGGAAAAGATTCTATAGGTGGTAAAACTCGGGGTTAATGAGCTGGAGCAGTGAGCGGAACAAGAGATGGAGCTGGGGGATGTGGAGCTGATTCTGCACCAGACAGATTCAATGGACACACCAGGGAATGATCCTTTAATTCTAAGCCAACATTTAGCATGATACACACACACACACACACACACACACACACACACACACACACACACACACACACACACACACACACACACACACACACACACACACACACACACACACACACACACACACACACACACACACACACACACACACACACACGCACACACACGCACACACACCATTACCAAGGGGCAGATACTGTATGTGAGAGCCATGATTGATATTCTGCATCTGCCTGCAAAATTTCTGATAAGACCAAAAGAACGTGCAAAACCTTGCAAATTAATAAAACGCTGAGATCAAAGCATGAAAATACTAAAAAAAAAATCATTATTATTATAAATCAAGAAAAATCAATTTGCAACCAACAACAGTGACAGGTTTGGGTGAATGTTACTAAAACATTAGATTT
>SSNR01000189.1:512367-538194 GCA_006937965.1 Callopanchax toddi
GGGGGGGGGGGGGGGGGTCTAGCCGGCTAACCTCTCCTCCGGTGTCATTACCCATCTCCACGCATTTAGACACTTAGGATCCAGGGCGGGGGATGGCGGGCCGCCCCCCACTCTTTTTAAAAGCATCTTACTACAACACGCATCAACACCACATTGGAGCAGGTGGGGGGAGACTTGGGGTCTTCACACACCCCTGTTCTCTGCTCGCTGCCTGGGGCCTGGAGTGGAGCGGGCCGTCTGGTCGGGGTCTGCGGTGGGGGGCTGCTCGGCTGAGGCGGGGTGCGCGGTGGTCTGCTTATCCCCACTTCAGTAAGGGAGGGACCATCTTCTGGATCTCAGGGCCGGCTTCACCCTTAGGGCGCTGGTCCCTGGTCCTGAACATAGAGAGTGCATGGGGAGCGAGAGTGGGTGTACAGCGTCTATTGTGTGTCTTGGTATGTTTGCAGGAATGTGTGTGTGCACGCATGAGGGAGGGAGCGTGATTGTGTCTGTGTGTGACTGTTTTTCTGTCAGGTTTCGTCCCCCCCCCCTCTCTGTGACATGCTAGGCCCTCCTCAGCAGAGACTATCCTCCCTGGCTGCGCCTCGGCATTGGTGGTGCCTTTCTCCAGTGGCGTGCTGGGGTGTCTTGGGGTCTGGGGCTGGGTGCTGGGGGCGTCTGCCTGCTCTTCTTCCTGTGGCGGCCTGGTGGGATCTGGGCCCCCGGGGGTGGTCGGGCCTCTGCTGGGGCTGGTTCGCTCCTGGGTCTCTGGTCTCTGGTTCCGGCTAGATCTACCCTGGATGGCCGGCTGCAGGCGGTGCCTGTGAGCTCCTAGCCGCGGCCCCCCAGGGGCTCTAGCGCGGCGACTGCCGGGGGGCCCACGTGGGGTGAGCCTCTGCGCCCTCTGGGGGAGAGTTTAGCGACTGCCCTGACGGCGATCTCCCTGGGGTGTCCGTGCCCTGGGTGGCCTCTGGACGTCTGGGGCCTGGACCTCCTCCGCGTCCTCCGTGGGCCTTGGGGGCGGGTCTGTGGCTCCTCGAACTTATTATTGAATGTTTCAATAGAGAAACCTTACATAAACAAGCGCGCATATACACACAGGTGATCACAAGGTGCTCACATAAAGACGACTCAGGTGTTTTCAGACACATTGACTGGGGCTGTGGTTGACACTGAACTCTCTTGAACTGGTGTATACGTATACATTTGAAGAATATCACAACTGTTGTGTATTCATATGCTGTTTGTTGCTGTTGTATCTTTTCTCCTGTTTTGTTTGTTTGTGCTTTATTTACAGGTCTAGAAGTGGACTCTTCACGTCTCTTGTTCTCTTCTTTTTCTGTTTACTTTCTCCCCCATCCCTCTTTCTGTACCCTTCCCTTCACTTTCAGGCTCCGTGTCCAATCAACCATAAAAACATTCTAATAAAGATTTTGGGGGTTATATTTAAACAAAAATCAGGAGGAGTTTTATAGCAGTGGCTGTAACCTCTCACCTTGTTTTTGGCACTCAGACATTATTCTGTTTGCTCCACAGCCGGACAGGACACGGGGTTAAAAAAAAAAAAAATAAATAAATAAATAACGAGGCAGTTTTGTATTTCCTGGTTACTTTTATTTATTAAATCAGCTGTTTTGTCCTTTCTTTATATGTTGAGTTGTAACTTGAATTTCAAACTTTAGGAATGGCTTTTCAGACCATTTAAAACGTCAAAATGGTACATTTTATGTTGTGAGGCTTATTACCGTGAGCATAGCCACAATATCGCAATAAATAACGTACCATGAGGTCCGTACCGTGACGATATCATATCGTGGGATTTGGATATCGTTACACTTCTAGTTAACAAGCATAAAAAGAATGACGATTCTCCAAAGTCTGTGGAAAGCTAGATAGTCAGTTACACATCACATGTTGATGCTACATCCATTGATGTGCAAGAAGACTTGATGGTGTATTGGCTTCCTGAAGGGAAGTGTATTGTAACCACTGAACACACTGACGGCACAGCAAACACTTTAAAATGAGATGAAGTCTTTGCTGAGTTCGTCCTCATAATGTGAGCTACTGTATCTTCCACTGCAACAGAGAGGGTTAAAGGTTAATGTCAGACTGTAATGATGGTGTTTTCTGATGAATGCATGCCAGAGACATTTTACTACTACAAAAAAGCTGTGAAAATCTCACTTAAATTGCATCGTTGACGTAGTATTATGTGTCCCACCTGTGATGCACTGCCCTCTACTGTTCCAGCTGTCTCCTGTCTCAGGCACCATGTGGTCCTCTTTCTCTCCTCTGTTCATCATGATCCATCTATGCATCCTAAACCCCCATTTTCCTCACATCTCCTCCACTGATCTGTCCTCTTCAAGCTCGTCTCCCTCCTTCATCTCAACACACACCAACCAGTCAGTTACTTAAAGGTGGAACACTAAAAGAGCTCCTCAAATGTCATCAGAATCAGTCCTGAATCTCAATCATCTTATAAAACCAGAGGGCGTTTTAAAGAAGGGGGTATGAGGTTGGCGCTCTGAGATAAAGCTGACAGCACACTTCATTGCAGGAGGGGGGAGGCAGTGAATTAGATTGCATTTTCTCCCCCTCTCTTCTCATCTCCCCAGAAAGCTATTGTAGACATTAACTAAAAAGCATCAACGTCTGGCCTGGAGCGCTGCCCGGTCCAGGTGACGTTTTGACAGAGTGGTCCTGGGCTTGTTTTGCTAGGGGTCTCCGTTGCTTTGCGACTACGCAGATGGGATCTGTAATTGTGAGCTGGCCAGTTAGCTCACGCATGAGGCTGTTGGGAGGCAAGAAAGACACTTCTGAAGACGAGTGTCTGCTCAAAGACCCATTGTCTGGTATTATAGCTGGAGGTGACAGGGCTATTAAAATGCACAGAGTCTGAGCACTCGGGTATGCGTGTGTGTCTCGCAGTGATGGGTGGAGAGAGGTGTCTTTGCTATAATCCAGTCTGTGACAGAAACCTGAGAGCTCTCTCTCCCTCAAGCATCCCCTTTCTTTCTCTCTCCATCATCCGACCCTCCCTCTTTCTGTGTCTTCGGGATAAATCTTTAATGGAGGTTTTATTGTCCCTGATCAGCATTCAGCTCTGTGCATGATTATGCAGACTCATCTCAAACACACCTGTCCCTCCCTCTGACTTGACTGTCCCGATTTCACACTTTAGCTCTGCACGTCTTTCTCATTTATCATATTCACAAACCAGTTTAAATTATCCTCAAAGAGCCCATATTTACACCTCTGTCATCATCTGTGTTTTACTGTAATTTTGAGACTGAAATAGCAACGTATTTGCTGAGCTTTTTGCTACAGGAGTGTTTTCCTCCTCTCCAGGGGGACGGAGTGAGTAAAGGATCAAAAAGGTGCTGCGCAGTGAATGTAGATCCTGATTGAGGTCTTTACTCGGTGGACCAGGAGGGGAATGTTTGAATAAGTGACAACACATTGACACGTGAGCCTACAGCGATGATTGATGCACACCCAACCAAGGTGTGTGTGTGTGTGTACTTATGTGTATGAGGTGCCGTATAGGAGATCTATTTTTCACTCACACATACAACAATATAAGCACACACACACACACACACACACTACTACAAGGGTGCGCACACATAAAAAATACTACAAGCACACACATACTAGTACAAAAATGCACGCATAATACTATAAACATAGTTTGTGTGTGCATGTGTATAGTAGCACGCGTGCATGTTCATAGTAGTATGTGTGTGTGCTTGTAGTATTTTTTGTGTGTGTGTACCCCTGTAGTAGTGTATGTGTGAGTAAAAAATAGATTTCGTCTTATACGGCACTTCATATATGTGCATCAAAACAATGAAAACTACAGTCTCAAAGGTAAACCTCTGCTGTACTGCAGTTTGCACAAAACACACAAAAACACACAAACAGCCAACAAAACCTAAAGAGCGTTGGTTTAGATTAAAGACACATTCTGGCCCCGCGTCTTTAAAAGTGAATAATGTCTTTTTATGGTAAAAAATGCTAAATTCTGTCAAACGCAGGTTGTTTTTTTTTCCAGCTTTTAAATGAATAGACTTCTGTTTGTGTGTTTCTATGTGTTCTTTAACACGAGCCAGAGAATGTATGCTTTATCGTTTTTGCCGTTAGTCAGCAGATACATCCTTCAATTTATATTCTGAAGCAACAGAAGCCTCACCAGGTTCAGCCTTCACACAAACTGACTCGTGTTTTATGTGTTTTTTGACTCCTGCATGAAGCTTTGTGCCTCTATGTGAGGCATCAAAGTACAGGAACACCTTATTAATATAAAAACCAGGTCCCAGTAACATAAATCCTTCATAGTTATTAAGAGGACTCGGGTCAGGGATAGGTGATAATTAATCATCCTGTGATTTTAGTTAATGCCATGTCCTCAGATGTGATTAAAACTACTGTGTGTGTGTGAGAGAGCAAATCATGAAAACTAAATGTTTGAGATACAGCCTGAGAATCAGTGACCTTGCTGCAGGGAAACCTCTCCAAAAGGCTCTTTGTTGAGTCTCTGTCCACCACACATCAATACCCCAAGGCTCCGTCCTCACAAACACAACAGTAATTTATACACAACGTCTCTCTCAAAATGTCCTCCCTTTGAATCGTTTGGGGTTTTTCTCTCCTCATACTCACTAATAAAGGGGGATTTCTCCACTACTGTCAGATTGAACGTAGTAAAAGGTTTTAGTTAAAACCAGAGGTTTTTCCCTTTCATCCTTGATGCGGAGCAGAACCTTTTTTTTTTTTTTAGATGAATCTGAGCTTTTTGTTGAACAATACTTCTGACAGATTCAGTCTCCTCTGTTTTGGCTCATTAGCTGTGAATAAATCACTGTCAAACTGACACACAAACACGTGGAAATCACAAATTCACTAAATGTTTCCTTTTGTTTTTCATCGACTCTGTGACTTTGTTTCCTATCCGGTCAAAGTAATGAATTATACTTTCTAGCATTGCATGTGAATGTCAGTGAAGTGGGGGGTTGTAAAGACATTTTTGTTTGCACTCTACCAGGACAGGCAGGCTTTGTGGAGTTATTAGAGTTATAGTAAGGTTTTATGACTTGGTCTGGTCTTATCTGTTGATGCTTTAGTGCACATTGTACTCACTAGTGTGTCCAGATTGTATCTTCTCACTTTGTACAGACTTTTAATTTGCAGCATAGCGTTAAGCGGCTGTGTCTTTGTAGAAAACACTGCCTCATTACACACTCATGGATCGTTCTGTTAGCAACACCTGGCTAGTACCTGGTTTGACCCCCTTCTGCCTTCAGAGCCGATTCATTACCGTGTTGGAAACATTCCTCAGGTTCTGCTCCATGCTGACCTGACAGGATCACAGCTACTGCAGATTTATCGGCTGAACATCCATGATGTGAATCTCATCCTAAAGGTTCTGGACTGGATTGAGATCTGGTGACTGTGGAGGCTGATGGAGTCCAGTAAACTCATTGTCACATTCAAGAAACCAGTTGAGATGATCTGATCTTTGAGACATGGAGCGTTATCCTGCTGGAAGTCGCATCAGAAGATGGTCCACTGTGGCCATGAAGGGACGGACATGGTCAATAACAATTCTCAGGCAGGCTGTGGAGGTTAAACCAGGATCAGGGGGCCCAAAGTTGGACAAGGACACCATTACACCATGAGCAGCCTGAAATGCTGATGCATGGCAGGATGGATCCTTCCTTCCATGGTGTTAACACCAAATTCTGACCCGACCATCTGAATATGTTGCAGCTGAAATTGAGACTCAGACCAGAAAACTAGAGCCAGTTTTGTTTGGTGGCTGTGTGTGAGCTGTAGCCTCAATTTCCTGTTCTCAGCTGACAGGATGTGGCATAGGGTTGGGCGATCAGACGAATGTATCGACCATCGGTGATGGGCTCAGCCAATCGCCTCCCGTTTTTCAAGAACGATTTATTCGTCCCACTATAAATTCATTTCTTAATTATTAACAACGTTTGGTTGAAGCCAAAGGACGCAGCCCACGTCAAAATAATAAATAATGCTCTTTTTAAACGTTAGACGCAAACTCCTCCTCCTCCCCCGAGAGCTGGCGGAGCAGCGGTGTTTCCTCAGTCCGTAGCAGACAGACAGAGAACGGCAGCAGCTTGTGTTCAGAAAATAAAAGTATCTAAATAATATCTATGGTGTGGTGGGGAGGAAACCATCAGAGACTGGCTTTGTTCCAGTTAAACCGTGTTTACGCGTCGGCTACCGGTGCTAGGAATATTTAGCGAGTCATAACACCGATCTGGTGTTCAACTGTCTTCAGCTAAGTCTGATAAACGACAAAAACAACATGAAACTAAAACTGAAATACCAATAAAAACCCCTTCAGTGAACGTCGCTTCCATAAAATAAACCTCCGCTGCAGTTTGAAGTCTTTCTGAGCGATTTTGGTGACGGAGCAGCAGTAGCTAGCTGCTAGCTCTGTGTTAGCTTAGTTAGCACACAGCAGAAGGTAAACACTCGATGTCGGAGCTCTTTGCTGCCACTAGACGTCTGTTTAAAGCCAAAGTAGCCCCAAACGGGCCACGCTGTGTTTTTTACAACTATTTCCTCAATTTTGGGACTTCTGAGTTCTAATTTGGCAAATCCATTAGTGTGTGATACATTGCTCCGCCCGCAAATATGTCAACATGTCACCTGCGCCAATAAATCTTTAGCCCATCGTCGATTTTTGGACTGACGATGGACGATTGGAAAAAAGTTACACATCGCCCAACCCTAATGTGGCACCTCACTCACTGGATAGTTGTTTTTTTCAGACCCATAAACCCTAGAGAGGGTTGAGGGTGAAAATCCCAGAGCATCAGCAATTTTATAAACACTCGCACCAACCTGTCACCATGAGGTCAGCCATTTCTCCCTCCTTCTGATGTTCAGTTTGAAATCCAGCAAGTCATCTAGATGCCTAAATAAAATGAGTTGCTGCCATGTGATTGGCTGATTGTGTTGCCAAGCAACTGAACAGGTGTATCTAAAGTACAATTAGAAAGAACTAAACCTGTAAAACTGAATATGTTTAAATCCAAATCAGTAGTAGTGGTTTACCAGATGTGGACCAACTTGTTTGAAAACCACAGCTGAGAAGACGGTATAAATGTTACTACAATACCAATTTTCACCCAAAGTGGGTCAATCCAGCATCTACTCTACTGGGGGAGGAGGAGCTGCAACCGTTCTGCTGCTAGTTGATCTAGGCCAGACGTGTAAAGGAGGCAAGGATAAAAGGAAAAAACAAAACAACTATAGTGTTGGGGGTCAGGAGCCTGTAAAGGGATGGAAAGTTTAAAAAAAAACCAAGCACAAGGAGAGCAAATGATGAGAAGGTGGAGGGCAGAATGAAAGAAGACAGGGAAGAGAGCGGCTGTGGAGAGGACAGTGGTTTCATTAGTGAGATTGATTAGATGAATGGAGAAGCTAACAGCCTCTCTGCTCTTTAGCTAAATGCCATCTCTGGGCCTATCAGCACCAGCTCCAACAACAACACATAAATTACAGAGAGAGAGAGACACTCATGCAGCGAAACACACGGAAAGGGAAGCATAATCATCAACGTGAAACGCACACCGGGAGGATCTGCCTGTAGAGATCAGCGACTGGTCTGATCACCTCGTTTTGTCTCAGGAATGTAAGCAACAGCACCCTGATGTATTCTGTTTGTAAAAAGGTCCCTGTGAGAGGGGACCTTCCTCTAATTTCCCTCACGTTATTAATCTATGCAGCATCTAGCTCACTAAATCCACACACTACTAATGACATTCACCCATCCTGAGGGCCTCTCGCTAAAATGCTGCCTTTTACATGGAAACTTAACAAGTGTGAAATTAGAAAGGTTACCAAACACACACACAGACAGTCACAGAGCATGTGGCGAGGATCGGAGCTTAAATGGAGAGTAAGTCCTAATTGAAAAAGCCTCTTCCTTCCAGGCGTTTGCTGCTGAGGAAACAGCACAATAAGGTAATTAAAAAAGGGCTGTGTGATGCACCAGGGTTATCTCACACATTCACTCTATGAGTTTATATAAACAAATCAGATTTCCTGCCCTATTAATGTTGTTGTAATACTGTTTTGTGATTGTGGAAAATGAGAAGCAGGAAACAACAATTACTCCGCTAAACAGTCCCGTCTTCCTTCAGCTCAGGCTTCTGTCTGGGAGCAAACTACAGAAGCTTTTCTACACTAAATGACAACAAATGTGTCTCCAGCTCCACTGATTTAATTCAACTTCTCTCTTTTTAAAGGGAGAAGAGGGAAGATTTGAACAATGAACCTCATGAGCGCCGCGCCTGGCGCTGCGAATAACTACAGTCTTGAACGGGAGCGCGCACAAACGTCTCACTATCTCATAAGGCAGGGATTCCCAAACTGTGGTGCGTGCACCCCTGGGGGTGCGCCAGCTGCCACTAGGGGGCGCAAGATGAAAACTGTAATGGCGGAAATGTGAAATAATGACACATTTACAGTGTTTTTTCCCCACTCAGTAAAAATGTGTAAATAAACATGTATACCATTATTGTGTGGAGCTGTGAGACAATATTTGGATGAACTTTGAGTCTTTTTTCTGTCAATCATGCCCTTTGAGCGGACCTTTATTTTGAAGGCGACGATAACTTTCACTATTAGTTCCAGGGCAAAGTTGAGGAGCTGCTGATCAAATCAAACTTTATTTCTATAGCACCTTTCATGCCACAGCGAGCAACACAAAGTGCTTGACAGATTAAAATGACCCATACAACCCACATTCCCTCCCTTTCCCACACATAGAACAATTATGACACTCTCCCCTCCCAGTCCACAACCCATTCCCAGGCACACATACACCCACACATACACATCAAAACCACAGTAAACACTATGTTGAGCTCAGATGGCTCCAGTAATGAGAAACACGCCATCTAGTGGGCCCTCTGCCTCATCAGCTGTAGAACCAGGTCAGCAGCAACACACCAACCAAGGGCACCCGGGTATGGAGGGTGGCAACCCCCGCCACTGCCCGGGCCCTACCGGGGAGCGCCCGAGCCGCCACCGCCGACCACCGGTCCCAAGGCAGAGGGC
The DNA here is from genome assembly GCA_006937965.1 of Callopanchax toddi. NCBI lineage: Eukaryota > Metazoa > Chordata > Actinopteri > Cyprinodontiformes > Nothobranchiidae > Callopanchax > Callopanchax toddi. The sequence goes on from SSNR01000189.1 coordinate 521,452, forward strand.
TCCACAGAGGAAACACTGGAGGATTAAAATGCGTAGCATATAAAATAACGAGAACTTATATGAATAGTAAAATGACCAATAAAATGTGAATAAGAAACTAAATAATAATCAGTTAAAAGCTAATCTAAAAAGGTGGGTCTTGAGTCTATTCTTAAAAACCTGAACTTTCTCTGCGGTCCTGAGGTCCTCTGGCAGTCCGTTCCAGAGGCGAGGGCCGTAATAACTAAAAGAAGCTTCGCCGTGGGTGTGTCCTGACTTTAGGGATGACTAGGAGACGGCTGCCAGAGGAGCGCAGTGACCGCGAGGGTTCATATGGAAAAAGCAGTTCAGAAAGATAAGAAGGGCCAAGACCATTAAGACACTTAAGCTGGACTGTTTACCTCATCAAATGGATATCATTTATTCAAAGAATCCTTCTTGACAGCTTGTAACAACTCTGCTGATTGATTCCATGTGTGTCCTTATTTAATCAACTCCACGGTGAGTCGTTTTCTTTGTTTCTTTTGTTTTTACTAAAGATGCAGCGCTACTTTGGGCGCTGGGTGTTCATTTAAAAACACTAAGCAGTTAGTTAAGAGAACCATCAGCTTAAACCAGTGTAGTAACCTCCTGCTGACTTCCACACATCTGATCAGCACCCCCCCATACACACCCACCGTCTTTACAAGATAAGAGCATCACATGGAAATGCGAGGAGCATTTACTGACCGTAGGACACACGACTCTCACAGTAATCCTCGGTTAGATATGATTTAATTATTAAACACTCAAAAGTATCGAGAATTTGTAACATTAACGATTCGTAGGTACCAGGAATTTGTTCAAATGTCAAAGGTCTCCATCCGGGGATTGGGGGTGAGCGAACACAGCTGGGACATAGAAGGGGGTGCGGCAAAAAAAGTTTGGGAACCGCTGTCTAAGGGTTCAACCAAAGGCAGCCGGAGACAAGATTCCATAAATAAAATGTTATTAATTCAAAAGGAAATATAAAATGTAGCATTATCAAATATGCTATAACCTCTGAACTCTGACCCCTGTTGACCATCACAACAATAACCCATCTTTTTCCCAATAACTTGGAATAAAATGACTCTTATTATGTTTAACCTGGATTAACATTCCCAGATCAAGGTCGTTTATCCGGAAGACTTCTACAGGACTCTCTTTTAGTAGATAAACTCAAAGACTGCCTGACGTCTCCTCCTAAACGTCATTACTCTTAATTAAACTGTTTTAAAATGTCTTAATATGATTAATGCATTTTCTTCCACAGTATTATGAATGTTTGATCCAGCTTCAGTATTATTTCATATATTTACTTTGCTAAAGGTTAAAATCAATATTACTTACTAAAGTAAACTGTCCCTTTAAGGATCTGAGTCACGTGACTTGTTAAAACTCGTCCCTGATAGGTCCACATCACCACTCTGTTCCATCTTAACCTCTCCACTTCCAGAGACACGGGAGTTCTGGTCTAGACACTGACCAGACGACACGCTGGCTGTCAACCTGCTACACAGCTCAGCTATTTCCCTAAAGTTGCCGGTCCTCCTGTACGGGTCACAGCCCCGTCGGCCCGATGAAACCCGATTCCCTTTTTGAGGTCCGACACCTTCAGTCTGACGCTCTCTGACAACCATGGGAATTCCAGCCTCTGATGCTCCCTAATGGAAATGGAACCGCTAGCCCGTAGCCACGGACATCGACGCGCCCTGAGGGGACTCAACCTGCCCCCACAGGGACCAGGCGATCGTCGGGGAATCCCACCTTCAAACGGTCTCCTGTCACACCGAGGTGATCCACGGAGCGGTCTCAGCCAGGTAACCAATCTGGTAAAGCTCAGGCCTATTTTGATAAGCTCACTCACACCGTAAGTAACTCCTCCACTCAATCCTTAAACTAACTTAAGATAAAATGCCCCTAGTCTCTAATATCACAGACTCCGTTCATTAAAACTTCTTTTAAAGATCAACTAAGAACACTTTAACATCGTGTTGACAAAAGCTTAAACACTGCTACCTCCGCTCATCTGTTTATAACTGTTTGTCCGTCTCGCTTTTGATAATAAAACTTGTAAAGTCTTATTCCGACTCAGACTTCCATTCGTCAATATTAAAATAATGATCTACTCCCTGTAGCATCAGCAGAACCTCGAGTTCCTGTGGAGTCTAGTAAGTGAAAGCTTCAGAGGACCTCCTCTGTGTCAGACTAACAAAACGAAGCTAGATCTCTACAGAAGTGTGTGCAAGTTATAAACTACTGTACAAATAAGAGTTTATAAAACGCTACACACTTAAATAATGAAGGCTTTCATGTCTACCATATAAATAATAATTCAAGCAAAGAACGGTTGCATGATCATTGCATTAAAAACACGCTGAAAACCACATGTCGTCTTACAGAGCAGCTTCTGTTATATAAACATAACCTAGAAGTTCAAGGCTCGTATAGCTCTCTGTAAGGCGTTGGTGTGTTTATTTTTTAAGATCTTGGCTAATTGCACAGCCACATCAGTTGGTAGGAGACAGTAACAGCTGCTTGGAGGCATGCACAGTCACCAGTAGACCGATTCTCCCCAGCCATTTTCACCTTTCCTCTCCTCCCTCCTCATCATTTTCACTCAGGATGGAGCACAGTTTGCTCTATTAAATCTGTCATGAGATGCAAATAAAATGCAAATCCCTCCCAGAGGAGTGGACTGCTGGAGGGAGGCTATCTGATGTCAGTGTTCAAGAGAGCACCACTGCCTTAGGAAGAAGAGAGCGAGAGAGAGAGTGTGTGAGAGGGGCAGAGGGAGAGCTGGAGAAAAGGGGGGCCGGGGTGTGGAGTGCAGCTGTAGAAAAATGTTTTTAAATTTATCTTGGAAAAAGGAGCAGTATGGGACCTTCAGTATCACAGCATGGATAAAAAACTCACTGTGAAAAAAATAATACCCTCAATCTGTCCTGTACAGCTCCATATAGGAGGGAGGGAGAGAGAGAGAGAGAGGGGAGGATAGAAACCAGAGAAATGTAAGGAAAGAGATGGAGTTTGGGAGGGGGAGTCAAGGAGAGGCTGATGCAGCTATGGCTGTTGACAAGAGAAAAATACACCTTTCACTGGGAAATAAAGCTTCACCTCCCTCACTGCTGCATTCCCTCTAACTCATCCACCCTCACCTTCCTCACACTGCAGAGACGGGAGGAAGGAGGTGAGGAGCTTTACAAAACAAAAAAAGAAAAACAAAGAAAGCTACACCAATCTGCTTTTCTGACACCGGCGGCAAAACTATAACATGTTTGTATCCAGACACCTCGTCTCCTCTCAGTACTCAAACTCCACTGCATTCACACATCGAGCTCCTGGAAATCAACCTTTGCTTCCCCTCATCCACCTCCCCGTCTGACTGTCCACCATTTTCCCATCCTAGTTCCAGCTTAGCTGTGGCTTAGAGATAAACGCATAAAACTGGAGCTAGGCACACAGTGCAGTACAACTCCTACCAAGGCTCGTTTTCTGCAGCAAACACTAAAAGAAGTCTATGAACCTTATACGTCTAAACAGGATGTCTCTCAGAGCTGGGGGCTTTATGGACTTTATGACGTGGAAGCCTCGTTTAGCTCCTCCCAAGAATTCCTCTCTTAAGGATCAAGAAAGTCTACTGGTAACATGTGGTGTGGCATTCCCTCAACTGACCTCCCACTGGCCGGATATTATAGAGGACAACCATCCATGAATGACTTGCAAGAATGTCAGTTTCAGGGCAGCATCTCTAGTAGGGAATCCCAGACCAACCTCTTCCTGGCCACCTCCTGGAAATGTACTCCTCCAGCGTGTCCTGGGTTGACCCAGGGCCTCCTGCAGGTGCCTGAAATACCTCAAACGTCCAGGGAAACGTCAGCTGTCTCCTCCTGTTTTGGTGGACAAAGTCCGTCCTGGATGTCCGAGCTCCTCATCCCATCACTAAGGCTGAGCCCGGTCATCCTACGGAGAACTCATTTTGGCCGTTTGTATTCATATTGTATAAAACTAGCTCCTAAACTTCTGTTTTGACCTAAAACATGACAGACATTTCTACAAGTGTATTTTCCAACCCCTTTCAAATACTGGGGCCCATCACCAGCAGAAGACATGGTGTGGTTTAGTTTTCATCTGTTGTCAGAACACTCTGGTCTCCAGAGGTAAAGAAGACTATTCATTTTTATGGATGAAACAGATTTTTTTAAAATCACTATGCTGCTTAAGAACTGCAGACTACGTATGACCAAAAATAAATAAATTTGCATTAGCGTTAGCAGCATTAGCATTAGCATCTCCCCAAAAAAATTTTCTGTTTGCCATAGCCTCTGTGCACGCATCAGTTCCGTGTTTGGCGTGAGGATGGTACGAGACTTCCGGTCTCCGTGCTAACGATGGGAGGTGTGAAGTTGATCTTGTTGATGCTGTACAGAACGGCACACAGCAGTGGTGGTTAGACCTGCTGTCAGTATGTTGTTGAGACGCAAATTTTGTCAGTGTACATGTCATGTTTAGGACATGAACATAAAAAAGCTTGACATAGAAGGCCACGCACAAAAAAAGAAGAGAGATTTACAAAAAAAGAAAGATTTACAAGCTCCCGAAAGGAAACTAGCAAACACAGTATGAGCTTCCAGCGGCTACCGGAAATTACGTCACGTAGCTGCGTGCACAGAGCCCATTCAGGGCTCCAAAAGTAGAGAGGAAAAAAAATATCGCCCTCTGGTGGCGTTATAAAAGCATTACAAGAAAAATAGAAAATGAGCCTAAGTAAAATATATTTTTCCATTTGCCTCTCAGGGCTGCTTAACTGGATAGAAAATAACTAATTTTTTGTCTCATTTTTACAACAGTTTCAGTATATTTGAACAGTTGTGAAAATGTTTCAGATTTTTTTTCTCCCTGTTTGTACAGGTCAGAAAGTCAAGTGGAAAAATATTTTTGACCAAACTTAGAACATGGGTCAAATTGTAAAGAAAATAATTTTTTGGCTTGCTATTCGAGGTCCATAGAAGTCAGAAAGTCATGACGAACAATAAAATTGCCCAGACTTAGAAAATGGGCCACCCTTAAAAAAAAAATTTTTTTTTTCCTCATTTGCCATTCAGGGCTTCCGTAGCAGACAGAACCAGTGTGGGTCCTAAAAACTAAAAAGACACCATGTGGATCCACCACTAGCAGTGGGTCAGAATAGGGGCGGGGTTAAGTGGAAGCCTAAACTGATGGAATTTTGAGGAAGATTTTCAAAATAGACCTTACAACAAGACGTTTTACCCTTTACAACACAATGTTAAGGATTAGTCTGTGTTTTTCTTTTTTATAATTACTGTACAGTCTTGATGCAGATAAAACTGGATCTTAATGCAGATTTTACTGGTGTTACTGGTGTTTTTATGCTACATTGTGCTTTAGACTTTGACAGCATGAAAAGACGGGATAAAGAGTTTTATTCTTTGTGGTTTGTAAAATATTCTAACTAAATCATTCCAGATATAATAAAGTACACAAACTGCACAGCTGGTCCACTGTCACAGACCTCTTATACTTTTCTGATTAGCATCTTTTTTTTCTTCCTTTTTTTTATATATGTCTATAAGACTATGCAATCATGCAACGCTAGCTCAGGGGCACAATCATTTAACAGCATCCAGCAACAGGAGGAGGAAACATGAGAAAAGCGTCAATTTGTTAAAAACAAACTAAATGGAACACTCGTTTTGGGGGAAGAAACATTGTTTATTTGTTGGTTTTTTCAGTGGTAATGAATGTTGATTGCTTAAGATGATGTCATGTAATTGTGGTAATTATGGCTATGATGCTGATTGCGATGAAAGGATCAGAACATTAAATGAGAAAATTTCAGCCTCTCCTGACGGTGGGAAGTAGTTCGATGTATCTGGTATTTAAACATTTTGGAATCTGGTCAAACGTTTCGTCTCTCTGAAAAGCGAGTTTCATTGTTGTAACACAATTTTTGCATGATTGGATTTCAGTTTTAGGTTGATTATATAAATAGTGAGTTTGATTTCTTCCGTTTAACCACTCAAAAGTCTTAACATGCTGCATGAATCAAAGCAAATTAAGGTTTTGTTCAAATATGGAGTGTTTTGTGTTTGTCACTGTAGGATTTCTGAAATTAAAGAGAAAATATAAAGGAGTCTGAGTGAAGTGTTCGCTCTATTTTCAACATGCCTGTTAGGTCTTTTCTCGTCCTTTGTAAAGTCTAGACAGTAGTACTTGTGTTGCAAATCACATCAGCTGCTGCACAACTTCACACTGAATGTACACAGGGCTGTGAATGCAAAACACTAAACCACAGGAGACAGTACATGCTGTTGCACAGGTAGATGCACCCTGCTCATGCATACATTTGCTTTGAAACCAGGGCCGGATCTAGCCAGCCCCACTAAAGGGGGCAGGTAGAATATCAGGGGGGGCAGTCTGGACATGCTAAGAATGTTTTGGTCATCACCTACCCCCCCCCCCCCCAATCCCTTAAATGCATCAAAAACTACACCATCATCATATCAGTTCCTGTATCCATAGATTTGTTATTTTTTGTTTGTTTTTTGTTTAGTTTTTTTAGTTATTTTTGTTTTTGGGTTTTTTTAGTTTGTTTTGTTTTTTTGTTCTGTGTTTTTTTGTTTTGTTTTTTAGTTCTGTGTTTTTTTGTTTTGTTTTTTAGTTCTGTGTTTTTTTGTTTTGTTTTTTAGTTCTTTGTTTTTTTGTTTTGTTTTTTAGTTCTTTGTTTTTTGTTTTGTTTTTTAGTTCTTTGTTTTTTGTTTTGTTTTTTAGTTCTTTGTTTTTTTGTTTTGTTTTTTAGTTCTTTGTTTTTTTGTTTTGTTTTTTAGTTCTTTGTTTTTTTGTTTTGTTTTTTAGTTCTGTGTTTTTTTGTTTTTGTTTTTTTGTTGTGTTTTTTTGTTTTGTTTTTTAGTTCTTTTTTGTTTTTGGTTTTGTTTTTTAGTTCTTTTGTGTTTTTTGTTCTTTTTTGTGTGTTTTTTGTTTTGTTTTTTAGTTCTTTTGTGGGTTTTTTTGTTCTTTTTTTGTGTGTTTCTTGTTTTGTTTTTTAGTTCTTTTGTGTTTTTTGTTCTTTTTGTGTTTTGTTTTGTTTTTTGGTGTTTTTGTGTTTTATTGTTTTGTTTTGTTTTTGTGTGTTTTATTGTTTTGTTTTTTTTGTCTTTTTGTGTTTTTTGTTCTTTTTGTATTTTTTGTTTTCCTTTCTTTCTGTGTCATTCATCAGTAGCTACTTTGAATGAGGACAAACGGAAGAGAGCCCTCACTCTGACCATTTTTCACTGAAATATTTTTGAAATTTGTTATTTCTTCATGCAATGGGGGGGCAGTCATGGATTTTGGGGGGGCAATGCCCCCCCTTGCCCATGACTACATCCGGCCTCGTTTGAAACTGAGGAAAACTTTGTAATATGTTACTGGATTTAACCACTGACAAGGAGCTGAAGCTATAAGAAGTTTTATGAATCAATTATTTGAATGAATCGTACAACTTTGTAAAATGATGCAATAGTGATGTGGAAGCAAAAGATCAACTGATGATGACTGTTAAAACTATCATAGAATCTGTTATTGATCCATTCACATACATCTGTAATCTGTCACTTTCTACTGGAATATTTCCTGATGCAATGAAAACTGCTAAAGTTGTGCCGTTATTGTGCCAGTGGTGATAAACACAGTTTTACTAATTACAGGCCGGTGTCACTGCTTCCACAGTTTTCCAAAATATTAGATAAAGTGTTTGTAACAAGGCTGGATAAATTCATTGAAAAAAATAATATCTTAAACCCAGAACAATATGGATTTAGAACCAAACATTCAACAGCAATGGCAATAATGGACTTAACGGACAAAATAATAACAGCAATAGACAATAATTTATCAGCATTTTTATTGATTTAAAAAAAAACATTTGATGTCATTGATCATTTAAGGTTACTTTGAAAATGAAGTCAGTCTGGAATAAGAGGTGTGGCTCATCAATGGATTAAAGTTATTTGGAAAATAGGAAACAGTTTGTTCAGATAAATGATAATAAATCAAAACTATGTGATATTAATTGTGGAGTGCCACAAGGGTCGGTCCTCGGACCCAAACTGTTCATTTTATTTATTAACGACCTGGTGAATGTATCTAAGATACTTGGGACCATTCTGTTTGCAGATGATACCACACTGTTTTATTCAGGATCTGATATTAATGAAGTAGCTAAAGTGATAAATAATGAACTGATTAAAGTTAAAACCTGGTTTGACATAAACAGATTAACATTGAATCTTAATAAAACTAATTTCATATTGTTAGGGACAAAAAAAACAGTGATGTATCATTGTAGATAGATGGGATTGAAATTTAAAGAGTAACAGAAACTTAATTTCTAGGAGTTATTTTTGATGAAGACTTGACCTGGAAGTCGCATGTTGGTTACATAAAAGGGAAAATGGCCAAATCCATAGGACTATTACATAGAGTCAAGTTTTACTGACTAGTTCTGGTTTGTTGGCGTTGTACAACTCACTGATTGTTCCATACTTGACTTATTGTGTAGAAATCTGGGGAGCAACATACAAAAACTATACAACCTTTATTTATTCTACAGAAAAGAGCTCTGAGGATCATCAGTTATAGCGGCTACAGAGATCCAACAAACCCGTTAAATACAAAATACTGACATTTCATGATTTAGTAAACTGGAAAATTCTACAAACAAAGTACAAAGCTAGTTTAAGTACTCTGCCAACAAACATTCAGAAGATGTTTGAGAAGAGAACTAGTGGTTACATGTTGAAATGAACTGATGTGTTTACAAAACCTAGATTAAGGAATGGAGTATGTCTGTAAATGGTGTTAAATTGTGGAATAATCTTAACAGGGAAACAAAAAAATCTGTCATTTATTATATTCAAAAAATGCACCAAAATGGGTGTATTAAGTAATTATGAAAAAGTACATTAAACCAATGATCAGGATCAAATCTGGAAATGAGAACAAGACAGAGTTCATAATGAATCAAAGTGTCTGAAATGTATATAGAATCTCTTTTGTTATTTGGGGGCAGAAATTATGAGATTTTTTTCTTCATTCTGCTCCTTTTTTGTTCAAATGATTTTTTGTTATGTATATCTTATTGTTTTTTTTATTGTGTTATTAATTTTTATTTGAATGAATGAAATAATGTCCAGGTTTAGATTGGAGGTGAAGCTCCTCCTTGAAGAAGCTGCTCCTCAGGTCCTGGTTGAACGAGCTGCTCTTTGACACGTGTGACTCATTAACCACAACAAGAAAAGGTGACCGCTTCAATCAGGACACAAAGTGAAATGAACAAGAAGGTACATCTGGACGACGAGTCCCGACAGAGTGGGAGAGGAAGACGGTGGGAATGCTTATTGCCTGGCTCCGTGCCCGGATGTTCCTCGTGTCTGCCCCATCCACCTGACGTCTCTTAGCAGTAATAATGTATTTTCTCCAATTAATATGTTTTGGATTGGAGAGTGTGTTATCGATCCACCGCCTCAGTCAGATTGTTATCCTGACCCAGCGTCTCTCTCTCTCTCTCTCTCTTCACCTGCTGCACTCACATAAATATGACATTGATTTTATTCTCATTCTTTTTTTCTCATTATATTAATCCGTTATCAGTCTCGGGTAAATTGACTTCAAAATACCTAAACTAAACCCATGCTCTATATTGAACATGAGCCTAAAAAAGACGACAAATGATTTGAGGCAGATAATAAAAGACTCAAATTTACTGTTCAATTAGGGAGATGTTGTATAATTGTTTTAATTTTAAAAGGGGGAAAGCTTTCACTTCTGTATTAACATGTTGCCTTTGCTTTGTTCACTGAATTGATCAGTTATTCCATTTTCTACTGACAATGTTGCAAATTAATCTTTGTAATTTCATAATTATGAACTTAAAAGAAGTAAAACTCACAAAACAGGGTGTTCTAACATATTAAACTGCATGATACTGAAAACGATGATGCAGCTGATGACATCCAAACTAGGAAATAAGAATTCTCTTCAGTCAGTCCATTTCTGTGATGATTCCCGGTCTGGTCTGGTTAGTTCTTGTCTGTTTCTCCTTTGTTCCTAGCTCCTGCTAAATGTGAACATGTGGACTTTTTCACTGCAAGAAGCTGTTGGTTACTGGATGAATTAATTAATTTAATTAACAAACTATAAAGGTTGCAATTCTTGCAAAAATGCAAAGTTTGAATGCATTTTAAAGCTGAATGTTACAGCTGAAGTTGCCGGTAACCAGCTGAATGAAGTTGAACTTTAAATATTTGCAGAAAAAGTTTAATTGTTGAAGTTTAATGAAGCTTAAAGTTGTTAAACTTGAATAAAATAGTTGAAAATGTCTGAATTGTTAAAATGTCATTGTAGAAAATTGCTGAAAAAGGGTAATTTAGCTGAAAAGATTGCTTAAACCTGTGAAAAGGCTAAAGAACAGAGCTTAAGCTTCATCTAAGCTGAAGTGTGTAAATACAGCTTAATCAGCTGTTGGTTACGGGATTAATTAATTAATTTAATTAACAAATGAGGCAGGTACACTTGACCAGTCCTAAGTGGTTCAACTGTAGCTAAAGCTAAAAGCTTTTTATAAAAACAGTTCTATAAACTGCAGTTAACTAGAGTTCCAGCAGTGAAAAACAAAAAGAAACAGATCCAAAAGTTCTAATAAGTGCAAAAAGATTCCTGCTGTTCAAAGGCCCTCTCTTTCCATCTCTGTTATCTAAATACCAATGTTTACTCAGCAGGGAGGCTACAGGTTTCTGGATGTCTGCTGTCATCAACTGACATTTCAAAACTAAAGAATAATCTACTTTCAAACTGTTAGTAGTTGTACGTGGCTGAAATGGAAATATAGAGTTAGAGGCGTTGCAGAGGTGGCGCACACAATAAATCAGGTTAGCATCTCTTTTCATTTGTGATGGATGCTAATTTCTAATTCAGACAACTTGGTCCACATCACTGAAAGTTCAGGAATTACATCTTGGTCATAAATCAGTTCTTTCAACAAGGGCTATAGATGAACGCTGGATCTCTGCTAGCACAAGGTTGTTGCTGATCTGGTGGGTAGGCAGGGACCGAGGTGTGCTTAAAAGGAGGAGCACTCAGGTGTGGGACAATCAGGCAAGGCTCAGGTGAGCTGAATGAAGTTGGTTAGTCTGGGGAGGACAGGCAGCGGGAAAAAACATGACAGGCGTGGAAAAACAGAACAACCTCAAGCTGAAACATCGATGATGTCTGTAGGAATTTTTATTTTTGAATGAGCATTTATGTCCCTGTAATGCAAAATGTCCTAAAATAGTGGGGCGTGCCCCCTGGGGGGGGGGGGGGGGGGGGGGGGGGGGGGGGGGGGGGGGGGGGGTGATGAGGTGTCAGGGGGGACACCGTTTAGGATTAGTGACAAGCATCAATGCTTGGGCGGGTTTTTGTGTTGCGTTTTTTTTAGGGACTTTTGTGGCGGATAACGTTGAAAATCTAGCAATCTAGTGTAGAACACTCTAGAAAGCGCTCTATAAAAACAGGACATTTACATTTGTAAAGAAAAAATCACAATATCTCAAAACATTTACAAAAGTTCTCTATTTCTTGCAAAGCCTCGCTCAAGTGTCGCTGAAACTTTAAACATTTACAAAATATTTGTGCAACAAATTTCCTTTCAAAATAATCACGACTGGGACAGGCGTCTGGGCTCCGCCCTGAACCCTTAAGTTCACTTAAATGAGTCCGAAGTGCAAAAACTTCGAGGCAACTCTGGGAAGGTTGGTGACCAAATTGCAAATAAAATGAAACAAATTCAAACTGAGACACAATTTAGACAATTTATGACTAAAATGCAACGTGTTTGTAATTATGTCACATGCCCTATTTGAACTCTTTGTATTTTTATACTTGTGGATTTTTGTTTTATTCCTAAAAAGAAAGCATCGGTGTGTTTGTCCAGACAAAATTATTTTTTCAGTTCCCACAAATCTGCATTACAAAGATCTCACAACCATTTGCACTTCGCCAAACATCGAGACAGCATCACACACGCAGATGTGCTCACAAGGCCTTTACAAATACCAGAGCTCACGACATTCATGGGTGAAAATAAAAGATAGCAACGTCCTGTCATGGGCACCGGCATGCAAGACAGCGACTGTGTCAACGTGATTACCTGAGAGTCAAACACTGCTGCGTTAGAGCGTTATTATTCCCAAACTAATATCAAGGCCTGCCAATCACTTACAGTGGATGCTTTAACTACATGCACACACACATACTGGGTGAGACATTTGTACCACACAACACAAAGACATCCAGATACACACACTCATCCAAACAGGCTGTAAGCTAGCACTCACACCCTCAAAGGGCCCTAGGGTAAAGGGAATCATCCTTTTAATCTGAAGTAGAGACGAAGCCCAATGGCCAAATTAGATTGTACCATTTCCTGACAGAGTTAAGCATCAATCTGCAGCCTTGTGCTGTGAATCGCTGTGACCTTGGCCTATCGTAGTATTGCATTTGGGAACACTCAAAGACGTTCCTAATCAGACCTGTAGGACCTGAGGCTGGTGAAGGCGTGAGTCGGTATTCATTTCTTTACTCGCATTCCCGTTTCTCTGTCCGTCTCAGTGTCTATTACCTCTACGCTTCAAGAGAAAAGACTTCACAACCCAAATGAATTAACCCGACTTCTTACAATGATCTGTCAATTGATCCAAAACATGACTAAATGTCAGTCATACTCAACAGGTATCTCAACAGGTCGGTGACGGCACCACGGGATGTATCCAAGCATCCGTCTTCATGCCATGCACACACACGACTGTTCCCTAAACACAACACACTCATCCTCATTCCAGGGGCTCAGCAGTCACCATGTGAACGATGAGATTGGGCTGAGATTGAGATAAATGAGGTTTTATTATAGCTATGATAGCACAAAGAAGCCCCAGTAAGGGGAAAGTGAGGAAGGGGACGCTATCTTCCTCTCCATCCCTCCATCCCTCATTTGCAATGTCCAAAAACATCTCACTGGATAAAAAAGCATAAAAAGGATGAGGTACACTGTGGGCATTTAATAAAAATGTGCATTTATATAGCCTGCTGCACCTATATGTACAAATACACTCACTGCACATAAAAGAAATATGTGCATTTATATTGCTTCTTCATGCACGCTCACACACACTTCCGACTTCAAACTGAACTCCATCCATAGCAGCAATATAACAAACACCTACATCGGTAATAGAATTTTCAGTCAGGATCTATCAGGAAAAAGCTCTTACCTCCACACGGATAACACACTTATCTGGAAACACACACACACACACACTTTTATGCACATAACTTTGTCAACCCTACAGGCGCGCTGCAAGCAAAACGAATGCGGTAAAAGCATACCGCTTTAGGTACATTTGGCCCATTTGATTATAGAAAGACATTTGTTAAATCAGAGATGTAATAAGCCTTTGTTGTAGTTGGCAGACAGTCTGAAGACAATCTAATTGGATTTTGCCCCCCTGGTTTAAGAGCTATATGGATGGTAGAAAAGTTATGAGCACCACACACACACACAAAAAAAAACACACACACACAAACATGCAGACACATTTATACAAAGAAAATAAGCAAACAATGCAATATTACACTTGCCAGTATTATAGAGCCGACCTGGGTTATTTCCAAACAGAGTAATAATACCGTTCATATCCACTAAATCAGTGCACACGTTCACAGTCAATACAGCGAGACAGACCAGAATCCTAACCAGCGAGCGTGTGCGAGTACAGAATGTGCTGCTGAGTCACACCGAGCACAAAGTGCTACAAAAGGTATAAAATATGTGGACATTTACTAAAAATGTGCACACTTTTTATAAAAGGTCATGGAATAAAAGGAAATCAGAGTCTTTAGGACATCCATTCATCCATTTTCTGCAACATATCAAAAGGTAGAAGTAACAGGTCCAGGGGAGAAGACTAGATCTCTCTCCATCCAGCTCTCCAGGTCCTTCTGGGGGTTCCAAGGCATTCCCAGGCTACAGGGAGTCCTGGGTCTGTCTCAGAGTCTCCTCCTAGTGGAATGTGACCAGAATACCTTCAAAAGGACCGTCATCTCAGCTGACTCAGCTCCTTTGTATCACTACAGACTGGACCAAAACCCTAACTGATCTATAGATCCACCTCTCATTCAATCCTACCACAACCAAAATACTTCAACTCCTCCATTTGAGGCAGACTCACCCCTGACCCGACGGAAACATTCCACCTCAAGAAAAATGGCCTCAGATTTGGAACAATCGACTCATCCTGGCTGCTTCGCACTCCGCTGTGAACCACTCCACACCTGGGACGGGACCCCGAGTCTTCCCAACCAGGCACCCTCCTATCCTACAAATATAAAGACCTGGTCCACTGTTCCATGACTTAATTAATAAACAGTGTCTGACTCAATTGGTGCACATTTGTTTCCACAGTCAGTGCTAACAGTACAGCCACAATAAAGCTGCTAAAACAACCTGACAGGACTAGAAGTGTCCTGTGATGGATGGTACCGGACTCAGACAGAAGGGTTGGACCGTCCGTCGGTTCTGAGGCTCGAGCTCGTTCCTGTGCATCACTCAAATTATGGATCAAGTCGTAACCTGAGTGTGGAGGTCATGTCAGTGACTTGTGCATTTTGTCATGTCATGACAGGACGCTGTCGTCAGGTCATGTTCTCATGAAGGGACGCTGCTAGTTTTTGAATCATGTTTTAGTAACTTAGTTATACTGCAGAACACTGTAACAAGATGATAAATGTTGTCCGTCAGTGGATTAACGTCGTGGCGGGTGTGATGTAATCCCATTGAGCTAAAAATGACATTAAAAGCACAGAGACACTCCCAGCTCTCCCTGTAACCTTGAGGCAGCACCCAGCCCACAGTGATTGATTCTCAAAACACTTGTTTTTTCTTTGCACACATCAGGAAAGTCTGAGCTGGTAAAACAACACACACACAAGCGTATTTGTCACCCTCACCGAGCTGACACAGCCTACATCCATCTCCAAAACCCTCCATTTATTTCTGATCCCACTCTCCTCGTATCAGCATCTTTATATCTGGCATCTGTCGGGGCGGATTCATCTAGAAGATGTCGTATAACTCTTCCCGTGCAACTCCGTTCCCGTACTTTTGTAGCCTTTACTAAAAGTGTGCACCATAATGGAATGGTGTGGAAAAAAATGCATTGCCAAGCATTTCAGCACAAATATTTCTCCTTTACTTCACAGAATAGATTCTTCTAACTGTAGCACGCACAGCCTCTGAATTCTAATCCATCATCCCTGTAAGTGCCGACACACACCTGATGGATCCTGCACGTTCCCGATCCTCCTCCTGCTGCTCTGCCACCACGACACGAAGGTCACTCCCGGCCCGCTGGCTCTCTCACCCCTCCAGTCTTCTTTTCCTCTCGCAATCTGTCCTTCTTCTCTGTCTGCTTTGCTCGGAAAAAGGAGGGGAATCCTTCAAGTGGCAGGAAATCCTCAGTCACAGACCGAGATACTTAAAGGTTGTAGAGTGTAGCAGCTGCTGATGAAACGGAGCGGAGCAGCCAGCTGACTGAGCTGTGAAAGTGGTGGTGGGAGGCTATCGAGGCAAACACAGCAGACACATGCACAGCTTGCTGAGACGCTAGCTCAAAGCTCACCGCTGCAGAGCTCCGAGTCAGCAACCGAGTCCCCCCCTCCTCCCTGCTTGGTTCTGTCTTGCTCTCACTCTGCTTCCACCCCTCCTCTCCTCTCCTCTTTAAAGTTACCACATTCACAGCATCTCCTCCTGCCTTAACAGCACCTCACTCTCTAGTTTCAGTATTTATCTGCAGTCAGGTATGAATATGATCTTAGAAGTGATCATTTGCATCTTTAAATTCTCAACATTTCCAATTACCACCAAGTGAAATTATAAGTTTAGTATTCTTTAGAGAGAAAAGTACATAGACTAGTTTTCATGGTGCATTTTGAGCTAATCTCTACTTTAATGTCATGTAGCTTTGCAGATGATCTAAATAAGGTTGTCTTTGACTTTTTAAACAAATAATTACATGTTTTTTGCTTTAAATTTCTGCTATTACTAGTCAAGGTTTTTGTGCCTTTTAGGCTCCTATATAGTCACATTCAGAGCCAGATGTTCCAGCTGTAACAGGAAGAATAAACTCTGGACAAGACAGACATCTACCAAAATAAAGTAACTCCTACAGTTCATTTTAAATGCATGTATGAACACCTAACTATTCACAGAAAAAACTATAGATGGATGAAAAAATGTAGAAGGAGGCAGATAGGTGAACCTCACAAAAAAGCAAACAAAACTAACTAAAACTCTGACAAACCAAACAGAGGATCACAGGAAACAAACGACATTCTGTCAACAAGGACTTGACAAATATTCAGGAGACGAAATTCAGAGCAGGTGTGACAAAGGGACGAGGAAGACCGACTGGAAGAATGAGGTAAAACACTGAATTCAAACCCAGATTACACAAAAACTTCAGTATCAGTGGCAGAAAGCCAGGACTGAGTGACAAATATGAATATTTTTCTAACATTCGATGCTCTCATTTAAGGAATATTACAGCATCAATCAGGGCCGGATCTAGCCAACCCCACTGAGGGGGGCAGGTAGAATATCAGGGGGGGGGGGGGCAGTCTGGACATGCTAAGAAATTTTTGGTCATCACC
>SSNR01000189.1:538819-564606 GCA_006937965.1 Callopanchax toddi
TTTTGTTTATTTTTTGTCTTTTGTTTATTTTTTGTCTTTTTTGTTTATTTTTTGTCTTTTTTGTTTATTTTTTGTCTTTTTTGTTTATTTTTTGTCTTTTTTGTTTATTTTTTGTCTTTTTTGTTTATTTTTTGTCTTTTTTGTTTATTTTTTGTCTTTTTGTAGTTTTTTGTCTTATTGTAGTGTTTTGGTCTTTTTTTGTTTTGTTTTTTTGTCTTTTTGGGGTTTTTTGGTTGTCTTTTTTGTTGTCTTTTTTGTCTTTGTTTATTTTTTGTCTTTTTGTTTATTTTTTGTCTTTGTCTTTTTTGTCTTTTTTGTTTTTGTTTTTTGTCTTTTTTGTCTTTTTTGTTTTTGTTTTTTGTCTTTTTGTCTTTTTTGTTTTTTTACGTTTTTTTTTTCTTTTTTGTTCTTTTTGTGTTTTTGTTTTGTTTTTTGTTTCTCTTTCTTTCTGTGCCATTCATCAGTAGCTACTTTGAATGAGGACAAACAGAAGAGAGTGCTCACTGACATTTTTCACTGAAATATTTTTGAAATTTGTTATTTCTTCATGCAATGGGGGGATTGCATGAAGATGGCAATGCCCCCCCCCCTTGCCCATGCCTACATCCGGCCTCGGCATCAATGAATCCATGAAGAAATTATGACTTTAAATCAGGAGTTCAGAAACATTTCTCCATGTTTTTTGGGCCCAGCATGTGAATTTTACTGAAACATAATACATTTATAGAGCAGGTAAGAAGTCTGGTTAAATTGATCTAGTTTATTTGTAAGATCATTATTATAGTGAAAGTTTAGAACACTAACAGAACTTCTCCTGCTTCATGGACCCACTTCTGTAAGTCGTTCAGGGGGAAATAAAAAACTCACAAATACACATTTCAGAGCTCTGGAGAACAAGCAGCTCAAAGGACGTGACAGAAAGCCGGCGCTTAGTCTTATCTAACGGTTCTTACAGCGTTCCCGCTCTCTCTCTCTCTCTCTCTCTCTCTCTCTCTCTCTCTCTCCATCTTAATGTGCTTTCAATCCTCACTCTCATCTGAACAAGGACATTCAGAGCATCACCACTAAAGAATTGTCATCTCCAGCTCCAGTCATGGTTGTTGCCATGGCCACAGCCATCA
Organism: Callopanchax toddi; assembly: GCA_006937965.1. Classification (NCBI taxonomy): domain Eukaryota; kingdom Metazoa; phylum Chordata; class Actinopteri; order Cyprinodontiformes; family Nothobranchiidae; genus Callopanchax; species Callopanchax toddi. The sequence goes on from SSNR01000189.1 coordinate 539,941, forward strand.
ACCTGGCTGAGTGATTTCTCTATAGATGCTCACAGTATCAAACACATATTTAGGTCTCCTACAGATCCGTTTACATGGCTATTTGACCATCATTTCATTCGGGAAATTAGTTTTGGCCCACATACAGTTTCAATCTCCTTCCTTCAATTTGAGCCTCTGTGAAGAGCCACTTGAGCGCTCTATTGACGGCTGTAGAGTGTGGCTAAAGGGGCAGATTGATAAGCGAGCGTGTTAAGTGTCGTTTGACAAAGAGAAGATAGATTACATTTGGGTAATGACTGGCTGAAGTGCGTTTCGATGTGGTATGTTGTTTCCTTTCCGTGCCACTGTCACATGCTCATTAGGAGCATCAGAGCATGTCATTAACATACACACACATGCTCACTAAAGCATATCATTCAACAGATTTAATTATATAAGTTTCTGAGTCTTTGAATGATGACAGGAGCGCTGAGCATTCAACTTCTGAACAAATGACTTGCCAGAACATTTCTAATTAGTGCAGAGTATGGAAAGAAAGATTGGTTTTAACCTGAGCTTAGTCAGTCGGTGTGTGTTAAGTGTTTAGGTGTGTGTACACAAGTGTGTATTCATTTGCCGGTAATTATATTTCCAGGCAGCGGAGTAGGGCCGGACTGTGTGTATTCCACTGGGCTTATCAGACGTGTCCAACCCGGAGGAAGATCAGATCGAACTGTAAAAAGCTCATTAATTACAGACGGTTGCTGAGCGACAGGGAAAAGGGGAGGGTGAGGAGAGGGGAACGATGGGTGAGGAAGTAAGATGATGTGAAATACTGCAATGTTGACGGTTTAGAATTAATGTGAAGAAAATGAGAATTTATCAGCCTGAAGAAAATACCCTCACAACAACAACCAATAAAAGTACAGCGTGATGTACGCTTTCAGAAAAGAACTGATAGATGTGTCAAATAGTCTGACTCAGGTTTTATATTTACTCTGATCTGACTTTATACATTACATTTAAATTCAGATTATCCTGAAGAAATTGCAATTCAACAACATGAACAACTTTTAAGTATTTACTTGATTTCCTTCTTCCAGGAAGAAGAAGCTGACTTCCAGCTGCATTTACAAACTAAAACCTTCTTAAAGTTTGTTGTTCAGTAGGTTAAATCTCCTATGTGGATTATTTTCTATGTATCAAAGTTTCTAAATGACATTTCAGGTCTAAACTATGATCTATGGATAGAGTTCCACATCTGTTATTCTTCTGAAGACCCTCCTTCCTCCTATAGACCACTTTGAATTCTCTGTTACAGGTGGCCGCCAGAGGAGGAGGATTTCCAGTCTGTCCGGCGGTGGTTCAGCACCCTGGACAGCGGCACTCTGAAATCCCGCTCAGCTGCTGCAGATTCAGATTAATCAGAGCTCGTCATCAGATTCAGATTAATCAGAGCTCGTCATCAGATTCAGATTAATCAGAGCTCGTCATCAGATTCAGATTAATCAGAGCTCGTCATCAGATTCAGATTGATCAGAGCTCGTCATCAGATTCAGATTGATCAGAGCTCGTCATCAGATTCAGATTAATCAGAGCTCGTCATCAGATTCAGATTAATCAGAGCTCGTCATCAGATTCAGATTAATCAGAGCTCGTCATCAGATTCAGATTGATCAGAGCTCGTCATCAGATTCAGATTGATCAGAGCTCGTCATCAGATTTAGATTAATCAGAGCTCGTCATCAGATTCAGATTGATCAGAGCTCGTCATCAGATTCAGATTAATCAGAGCTCGTCATCAGATTCAGATTAATCAGAGCTCGTCATCAGACAGGTTAAGAGACGGAGGCTGTCAGTACAGAGTGGGACTCAGAGCGGTACTGACGTCCCCCAACCAGGCTGTGGAGTCACAGAGAGCGGCGGAGTAAAAACAAACAGGATTCTGCAGCTCTGTTAAAAGAGCTCTTTTGTTTGTGCATCGTTTTGAATCTTTATAGTTAACATCCTCCTTAGTCGAGCGTCCTTAGTTTAATATAGAGTCTTTAGTGTAATATAGAGTCTTAGTTTATTATAATAACCTCTTTAGTTGACAATAGAAGTAGTAGTAAAAATAGTGAGAGTATAGTTTATCCTGGGTCGTAGAATTATTCTTCCCAGCGTTTTGCGTTTGGTTATCCTCCCTTTTTAGTTGAAGAGTGTTTTATTTTGTTACAAATAACTCCTTTTTTTCTAGCAGTGCCTCTTCCTGCTTGTTATCTGAGGGAGTGAATAATAAAACGTTTTTGGTCATTCGTAAACCTCGTCTCTGGAGCACCCCTTTGTTCATTACTCCTAGATATTCCAACGGGTCGTAACACTCTCTGACTGGTGAACTTTTTCAGCCAATAGAATTCAAGTTTCCACATTGTCAGCTGTGTCAACGTGCACGCACTTCACTCAGACCTGTAGAGGTGGGGGCCGCGCTCCCAGGATGCTCCGTGTCTTCCCGTTTACAGTCTCAGTGAGATCATGGAGAAGTCAGAGCTCATTTCTACTAAAACGTTATCCATTCCCTGGATACTGAGGGGTTTATTTACACAGAATGGAAAGGCTTGCCAAGGATACACATTCATTTTGGTCAAGTATTTCATCCTGGACCGTGTCTTCTCATTTCTGGGTTCTGCTTCTTGCAGCTCCCTGCTGTGTTCAAGAACAACGTGTTGCATAAAGCAGTGTAACAGGCAGAACTCAGAGCATCTACAGTGTGAGAACATGATTTGTGAGCTGTGAATGATTGAACCCTGCGATGCAATGAGAGCCACGATGCACGGTTTACGCCCGACTTAGAGTGACGCGCCGTGTGTGCACATGTGTCTTTTGGTGGGGCGATGGAAAGCAGGAGGGGGGAGAATGGATGTTTCGCTACGTTGGATTTTAAAAATGCTGAAATCTATGTTGTATTTGAAGGCTGATGCATCTTACAGCTGTGCTTAAAAGTTTTTGTATTGTATTGTATCTTGACTGGTCACTACTTAAAAAAAATACATCTATTACAGATGTACCAGTGGGAAAAGGATGTGTGTTTTAGTAGAACAAGTTCATTTCTCCTCAAAATTCACTAGAAATTCAAATGAAGGACCTACTTAATATTAGGAAGGCAAACGCCTCAGACTCTTTGACCGAGCTGATCAAAAGCCAAATGAACTCACAGCTTCTGTCCAGGCCTGTAAGTGAAAGCGACAGCGGCTGTGCTGAGCTGAAACGGATGTGTTTCCAGATTCAGGCTCGTCAGGTTATTGTTGTAAAAGCAGAAAGCGAGGCCGGATGTAGGCATGGGCAAGGGGGGGCATTGCCCCCCCAACGCGACTGCATGCAGAAATAACTAATTTAAAAAATATTTCATTGAAAAATGGTCAGAGTGAGCAAGGACAGGACAGACCAGACAGACCAGACAGACCAGACAGACAGACCAGACAGACCAGACAGACCAGACAGACAGACAGACAGACCAGACAGACAGACAGACAATTCTGACAACTGACAATTTTTTCCTGAGGACTGAGGACTTTTTCGTCTGAGGACTTTTTGTCTGAGGACTGACGTCTGAGGACTTTTTTGTCTGAGGACTTTTTGTCTGAGGACTGACTTCTGAGGACTTTTTGTCTGAGGACTGACGTCTGAGGACTTTTTGTCTGAGGACTGACGACTGAGGACTTTTTTGTCTGAGGACTGACGTCTGAGGACTTTTTTGTCTGAGGACTTTTTTGTCTGAGGACTTTTTTGTCTGAGGACTTTTTTGTCTGAGGACTTTTTTGTCTGAGGACTTTTTTGTCTGAGGACTTTTTTGTCTGAGGACTTTTTTGTCTGAGGACTTTTTGTCTGAGGACTTTTTGTCTGAGGACTTTTTGTCTGAGACCTGAGGATGTCCTAAAATGTTCACCGTACTCTCTCTATTTCCTGTAATCTCAAAAACAGGAAACCAGTCAAATGAGTGGCTCTAATTTCCCGTCCTGACATTAAGAAGCAAAGATTCAAGGGTAATATGTTCTTATTTTGAAAAACAAGCATTTACATCAATGCCATTTGTTTTTGTCAATTTTACCAAGGCATCATAACTCTATGATGTATTGATGTTTTAAAACGCCATGTGCAGCAGATTTAAGTACCTCTCAGCAATAACTCCCCAAAAGAGCATCTCTGTTTCCCTCTATTTAATCTCCTCCTACCCCCCCCCCCCCCCCCCCCCCCCCCCCCCCCCCCCCCCCCTCGGTCCCTTCTGCCATGTCTGGGTGTCATTAATCTGATGGCGGTGGAGTGGTACCCATTACAGTCGCACACCCTAAATCAATGACTGATACACAGGAGGTTTGTGTGAGTAGTTGAATATTCCAGTGATGAATCCGTGGCGTTATATTCTCCCCCTCTTTACGCCGTCGTTTGATTCGTCTCCTTGCGTCGCTGATGATCTAACACTACAGGAGGGCCTAATGAGCTGATGCGCCTTCATAAACAAAGACGCAACATACACACAAAATACACAAATTACTAACACTGTTTGTTTTAAAGACTGAACGGTGTGATAAATCACAAATGTTAGTTAGAAATAAATATTTGCATGTGCTAATTGGACTCATTAATGACAGAGATATGAGCAGGGAGGGGGAGAGGAGAGAGGTGAGTGACTACTTAAACATACACCACTGATCAGCCATATAATTGGAGCTTTGTAATGCACACACACACACACACACACACACACACACACACACTCTCAGCCCTGTTTGTGTAGTATTGGTGTGTTGTGGGAGAGAAATGATTAATACCTTTCTTAGACACACAAACAGACACACACACACACTCAGGCAGAGACTCTTCACTGAACTCCCGACTCCAAAGAGGCTTTCAAGTAAATTGAGTTTGGGTTTAGGGTCCTGTTTATATTAATGAGCCCACTGCTGCTCCAGTTAGGCCCAGTGCTCTGTGTTATTACCTGCTTGATAATGAATGCCAGCTTGACTAGCAGCAGTCAATGGAGGCCGTCTCACACAGCAGATAGTGCAGCAACTCGCCACTGGCTTGAAAGAAAAGATAAGCTGCAATCGTTCACGACGGGAAAATGATCGCAGAAAGAAAGAAAGAATCTTTGCAGAATGAAAGACGGCCAATTACTGTACGCTGGACCTTAATCGAACAGCTTTAGCAAATAATTGAAGACATTTGTTTAAGCCTTTCTGATTGGAGGATTTGTCACAGGACGACATAATGAGACACTGGAAGTCATTTTGTTAAAATTTTTACATTAACTTATCCCACTATTACCAACACTGACAAAGCTATGAAGTAATGCCTCAAAGGACACATTCTATGGGGCGCCGTTTGTAAAGACAAACAGTCACAACTTAAGAGTAACATTTTGGGTTATTTATCGTAAGGGGGAAAATGGGAGCTCGTTTTTCAAAGTCATATTTTCATCATTTTATTCATACATTTATAAATGTCAAAGTTGCCAACTAAATATTTAGATTACAGCTAAATATTTAATTTAGAGTTAAATGTTTAACAAATTAAATATTTAGCTCTGACCAAAATATTTAGTTTGTAAAATAAATATTTAATTTACTAACTAAATATTTATTTTACACACTAAATATTTAGCTCCAAATTAAATATTTATTTCCCAAAATAAATATTTAGATCCCAGCTAAATATTTATTTTGGAGCTAAACATTTACTTTGCAAACTAAATATTTAGTTTTGAAAAATATTTAGCAAACTAAATATTTAATTTGGAGCTAATATTTAGTTAGCCAAAGAAATATTTTGGTAAATATTTAGATTACAGCTAAATATTTAGTTTGTCAATTAAATATTTAGCTCCAAATTAAATATTTAGTTTGCTAAATAAACATTTATTTTTAGAACTAAATATTTAGTTTGCAAACTAAATGTTTAGCTCCAAAATAAATATTTAGCTGGGATCTAAATATTTATTTTGGAAAATTATTTAATTTGGAGCTAAATATTTAGTTTGTAAAATAAATTTTTAGTTAGTAAATTAAATATTTATTTTACAAACTAAATATTTAGGTCAGAACTAAATATTTAATTTGTTAAACAAATATTTAACTTTAAATTAAATATTTAGCTAGCCAACTAAATATTTAGTTGGCGACTTTGACATTTATGAATGTATGAATAAAATGATGAAAATATGACTTTGAAAAACGAGCTCCCATTTTTTTTCCCCTTACGATAAATAACCCAAAATGTGACTCTTAAGTTGTGACTGTTTGACTTTACAAACGGCGCCCCATAACATTCACAGTGAGATCAATCTACATCAGTATGAGCCTAAATATGTTTATCTATGTGGTCAAAATCTAGATTTGTGAGTTTTAAATGCAAGAAATCTTTAATTTATGAATCCGACTGGATGAGTGAAAGCTGGGCGCGTCCAGCCTGCAATGCAGCAGCAGCCAGCCAGCCAGCAGATGTATAGGGCTTAGTGTGTTAGAGAGCCACTCTATTATCTGAATGGGTATGAAGATGGCACTTAAAGGAATCAGCTGATCATCAGCTCATCTGGGTGGCACAAATGACTCCTTGTTCCTGCATCAGACCCACACTATTGGCTCCATTTTAGCAGCTTAATTAAACTGCTGGGTGCTATAAAGTGTAGCTTTATTCCTCTCTGTGCTCACAATTCCTCAAGTGGATTACTGTACTAAAACATTGTCACAGTCATCGCTCTGTCCACCCACAAGCTTACAGCTCAAAAATACCTGCTCCCCTGTGGTTCTGTGTTAGTTTAGAGACGCCTTTCTCTTAAAGCTGATCATTTTCAGCTATTTACTTTATTTAGGTAGATCTCTGTAGCAGTTCAGCATTAGGAACCTCAACTTGTGGCTTAAATCTGTTAAAATTTTATATTTGGGCACTTTATTACCAAAAAGTGTTATAAAGACACGTTCTTTGCGAATTACCTTTGATAAAATGTTAATCTCTGGATCATATGAGAAGTTATAAGTAAACATTTGTGCTATGATTTCACCTAAATATATTGGAATACATTTGTTTTGTTTTCTTTCTTTGCAGTATTTTGAAATAAATAGTGTTTAAAGGTACAGTGGCCCAGAAGGTTCAACGAATACAAAAGCCACAACACGACAACAGCTGCAGCTTTCTGTGGCCGTGTCGCGGCTTTCCGCGGCCGTGTCGCGGCTACCAGTGGCCGTGTCGCGGCTACCCGTGGCCGTGTCGCGGCTTTCCGTGGCAGCGTCGCGGCTTTCCGTGGCAGCGTCGCGGCTTTCCGTGGCAGCGTCGCGGCTTTCCGTGGCAGCGTCGCGGCTTTCCGTGGCAGCGTCGCGGCTTTCCGTGGCCGTGTCGCGGCTTTCTGCGGCCGTGTCGCGGCTTCTTTCTGTGGTAGCGTCGCGGCTTTTGTGGTCATGTTGTGGTTTTTGTATTTGTTGAACCTTCTGGGCCACCGTATAAAGGTTACCAAAATGTCACAAAAAATCTGACAGTCAATGAATCATGTGAAGGATGATACGTCTAAGATTCTGCATCAGGTCTTTGATGGACTTTATCCTTATTTCTTAACAACATGACCTTCAGATTTGTGTTCATCTGCTGCAGATTGTTTTTATCCACTTGTCCATCCCTTAAACAGGACAAGTGCTTTTGTTTTTGGCCAGCTGATTCCCAACTCATAGGTCAGTATTAAAGTGATACCAGATAAACATTCCTTCTAAAAATGTTGCAAAAATGATTGATATTCCAGAAATGACAATAAAACACATTTGGACGTCTGGTAAAATGAATTAAAGATTTTTGAGAAGGCAGATTTTTGCAAAGAATTGCATTTTTTCTGGATTTTGGAGATGACTAAAAACTTAAATTGTGTGGAATAATGTGTCGTCACGTTCTCAATAGTCTGCGTTTTAGTTAGAACACAGCGAAGTTTCTGAGAGAATCAGAAGCCAAAGTCGGAGCAAACCAGTGACCTGAAACAAAACGACACAGATCAGGAGACATGAAAACTATTATGGTGTGTCAGGAGAGTATATATCACTCTCAAAACTCAACATTCCATTTCTTCACTTTTTGATGCATAGATTATATTTGAACAAACTTTTTAGAGATGCATTTTTAACTAAATAACATTCACCTGAGCTAGACTGCCTCTCAGAAATAATGTGTCTTGTTTTACATCAATCGATCATCTTCTAAAGCTGAAAGACAATCAGTTATTCTTTAAACGTGCTTGAGAGTGTAAGACAGAAGCAACTTTTCCTGGATCTTTCAGTCACTGCAGTGCAAATGAGTAATTCAGGTGAAATACTCTTTTTTTTTTTTGTCTGCAGTAGTGAGCTGTATCAAACGTTGCCTAGAGCTGGATGTATGAAAGACTGCAGTGTTCTATTAACAGCTGCAAACAGTGAAATCCACAAGCTTCAGTCGGCATGAGCAGTCAAAGTTCTTCATGTGTAGCGGTTGTGAGGATGGTACCCTGTGGGCATTACATCGAACTGGCCTCTCAGCGTGTGGCGTCTCGATGGTCTGCTGCTTCGCTATGAGTGAAGCTTCAGCAAGCTTTAATAATTTACCAGCCTTTCTTTGCTCCCAGACAAACTTAGTTTTCACCAACAGGGGATTCAAAGAGCGAGCACAGAGGCAGCTTTAATTTAACTGAAAGTCCAGTCTCCTCGCTCTCCAACACACAAACACAGAAGCTTGTAGTACAGTTCTCTGATACGCCGCTTCAAATGTTTCCTTTAGCAGCAGTTTTATGTTCTTCCAAAAAAGAGAAGTCATGTAAAATATAGCAAATCTGCACTTTGATGTCAGGAATAAGTGAGCTGAGTGTGATTGTTCTAGATAAAAGGTGTCCTCTGACCCTCGGGGGCCTGAAAATACTTGAGTTATATATCTGACCAAACTCATATTGATCCTGTATTATCATCAAAATGAAACTGAGCTTTAAATAAGAGCATTTATTATTTTAAAAATAGGGAATTTTAAAAGATTTTAATTTACTTGGAATTTTTTGTTTGTTGGGTTTTGTGTTAGTAACAATCTAAAAAATGTCACAAAGCATCTCTGCATCAAAATCCTGCAGGAAAACTAAATTATCTCATTTTTAAAATGCAGCTGAGGGCCACACAAAATCACCCTGAGGGCCGCGCAACATCACCCTGAGGGCCGCGCAACATCACCCTGAGGGCCGCGCAACATCACCCTGAGGGCCGCGCAACATCACCCTGAGGGCCGCGCAACATCACCCTGAGGGCCGCGCAACATCACCCTGAGGGCCGCGCAACATCACCCTGAGAGCCACACAACATCACTGTGAGGGCCACACAACATCACCCTGAGGGCCACACAACATCCCTGAGGGCCGCGCAACATCACCCTGAGGGCCGCGCAACATCACCCTGAGGGCCGCGCAACATCACCCTGAGGGCCGCGCAACATCACCCTGAGGGCCACACAACATCACTGTGAGGGCCACACAACATCACCCTGAGGGCCGCACAACATCACCCTGAGGGCCGCGCAACATCACCCTGAGGGCCGCGCAACATCACCCTGAGGGCCGCGCAACATCACCCTGAGGGCCGCGCAACATCACCCTGAGGGCCGCCCAACATCACCCTGAGGGCCACACAACATCACTGTGAGGGCCACACAACATCACCCTGAGGGCCACACAACATCACCGTGAGGGCCACACAACATCACCGTGAGGGCCGCGCAACATCACCCTGAGGGCCGCGCAACATCACCCTGAGGGCCGCGCAACATCACCCTGAGGGCCGCGCAACATCACCCTGAGGGCCACACAACATCACTGTGAGGGCCACACAACATCACCGTGAGGGCCACACAACATCACCGTGAGGGCCACACAACATCACCGTGAGGGCCGCACAACATCACCCTGAGGGCCGCGCAACATCACCCTGAGGGCCGCGCAACATCACCCTGAGGGCCGCGCAACATCACCCTGAGGGCCGCGCAACATCACCCTGAGGGCCACACAACATCACTGTGAGGGCCACACAACATCACCCTGAGGGCCACACAACATCACCGTGAGGGCCACACAACATCACCGTGAGGGCCACACAACATCACCGTGAGGGCCGCACAACATCACCCTGAGGGCCGCGCAACATCACCCTGAGGGCCGCGCAACATCACCCTGAGGGCCGCTCAACATCACCCTGAGGGCCGCACAACATCACCCTGAGGGCCACACAACATCACCGTGAGGGCCACACAACATCACCGTGAGGGCCACACAACATCACCGTGAGGGCCGCGCAACATCACCCTGAGGGCCGCGCAACATCACCCTGAGGGCCGCGCAACATCAACCTGAGGGCCGCTCAACATCACCCTGAGGGCCGCACAACATCACCCTGAGGGCCGCGCAACATCACCCTGAGGGCCGCGCAACATCACCCTGAGGGCCGCGCAACATCACCCTGAGGGCCGCGCAACATCACCCTGAGGGCCGCGCAACATCACCCTGAGGGCCGCATGTGGCCCCCGGGCCGCACTTTGGACACGCCTTGTCTAGAGCCTTCATGTAAGGTTAGAGCAGTGGTTCTTCAAGTATTTCTTCTGGGCCCCTGTGACGGAGCGACATCGTTCAGCCGTTCCCGTAGTAGCCGCCGCCGCCCCCGTAGTAGCCCGCCCCCGTAGTAGCCCGCCCCCGTAGTAGGCCGCCCCCGTAGTAGCCCGTCCCCGTAGTAGCCGCCCCCGTAGTAGCCGTCCCCGTAGTAGCCGTCCCCGTAGTAGCCGTCCCCGTAGTAGCGTCACGCAGCTCCGTTGCACTCTTTTAGCCTGTGAGCACAGCTGATAGCGTTACTTAAAACAAAAACAATCTAACCACTTTTAAAGCTCAATATAAAATAAAATGCATCGGTGCTAAAGGGCTTTTTAAAACATGAACAACACCCTGAGAAAAATGTAAAATAGGAATTGTAAAGGTTTATTTTTACTAAAACATTTTTTCTTTCATCTTCTCAATGACTGGTGTAAGCCTGCTTGTTGCTGCAGATCTTTGTATTTTTGTGTTGGCCCCATCAAAAACCTGTCCATTATGCTAGCAGTGTCCTAGCATTCAACTCTTTTTTTTTTTATTCATCCCGCGCCCCCTGCAATTACACCCCCCAGTTTGGGAACCACTGGGTCAGAGGAACCTTTACAACAAATTCACATAAATAACTCCCAAATTTGGAGAATTGGAACCAGAAAAGATCATATCTGCATATTTTCCTCCTATGAACCTTTACTCGTTTAGTAAATTAGATGAAAGTGCAACAGTTTGTTTAGTCAGGTTGTTTTTGTCCAGTTTAAACAGTTTCATTTCTCCTATTATCGTTTAACCCTTAATGACATTTATATTCTCTTAAACCTCTTTTCATTACACAAACTTTAATGACGAGGACTGTCATTTTCAGTCTGTAATCATACTTTTTGTTTTGATGGCTCAGTTCTTTTTGTTGTACAGGACAGGTTTTTTGCCATATTACCTGTTGTTTTGAGGTCACTAAGCAGAATTAGTGTCACTACTGAGGGAGTTTTAAGGACTTTTTTCCTCACAATCCTAGTTGTTACCATTCACTTACAGTGTTTTACGCTAAGCTAACGCTAAAGGAGACCTGCTGGATCAGGATAACAACTGGACTGGTTACTAATTGTTGCCCACTGATCCAACTATGAGGAATATGAAAACAGACAAATCTCTTTTTGGTGGAATATCCCTTTAAGATTTAATGTTTTACAAAGGAAATCCTTTTATGTGAAACCAAAACTCTAAATGTATTTGTACCAATGTGTAATACTTTAAAGAAATACTTGTTTGTACAAAGTATTTCCTATCTTGTCAGTTAATTTATTTAGAATAACTATTTAGAATTTAGAGTTTATTTTTATAGTTCATAATATTTTTAAAAATGTTGCGACAATTCAAGAGATGTTGAGATTTCCGACTTTATTTCCTGATAAAAAGAGCCACAGATCCTCACTGACTTTGACCAAAACTCAGACTTGTGAGCTCTGTTCATAAAGCCTGACTAAATCCAGCAACAGGACTGGAGAAAGACCCAGATCCTGGTCTTGTTGCTGAGGATGGAACTAAATGTAGAAACCTAAAAACAGTCGACCAATCAGATCCAGTGAATCTGATGCTTGTTATTATTGAGTCAAACAAAGATCCCTGTGTCGTATTGACAAAGACTGTTCATTAAAATGTAGCATTTATAATGAATTTTTGAGCAGAACAAAATATTTTTTGTCTGTTTCTTTTAAGAAATATTTTAACTTTTGTGGCCCTGGAGGACTTGACACTTGGTGATTTCGGCCCTCATGTTGAAAAGTTTGGACACCCCTGCTCTAGAACATCAAAATCAAATCAAACAGGACTGGTATCACATCTTCCTCACACATTTTAGCAGTCAAAAAACCATGTTTTAATTAATAAAGACCGCTTCTATTGTTCCTCAGAGGGTTTGCACCCTCCTAAAAAAAATATCAGTGGACAAAACACAAAAGGCAGGTTTTCAGCTCAGCGTCCGATCCAAACCACCAGATGTTTGTAGAGTCTGAAGTCGGTAAACTCGCCTCCAGCATGGAAGTAAATATCATAAATGGCTACATATACTGACAGTTTTGTAACTGTTTTATTATTTAGTATGCTTGGGTAAACAGTAGTAATGTGAATCAAATTAAAGAATTTGTTGCTGTAACTTAACGTTTTATGACGCTGAAAACTATTAACAGCTGCATAAAAGAACATTCCTCTCAGCATCCATAGCTGAGGCAAATGTGTCACAACAAAGGTTTGAGGGAGGTAAATATTTTAAAATAAAGTATATCCAGTACATTTCTAAATACCCTGAACTTTCACGGTATTTTACAGGCCACCTTTAAAACCCATCAGCAAAAGTTTTTCAAAATAAAAGACTAGTCCTCGGCTGTTTTCCAGGTTTACTAGTTGCCTGCTGTGTATTTAAACAGCAGAGTTTGAGACATGTTGTACTACAGTAATAAACAAAAAGATACTTTTAGCTGAAATCATAGAACAAATGTTAACTTTTAACTGTTTGGTGTTTCTGTCAGATAATGCAGAGTTTAACTAATTATTTAGAGTTCTTTGTTAGTGACTGTGTTGAATACAGTTTGAATGTCTGACGCAATTCCAATCATTTCAATTTTTTGACAAATAATTAAAATCACTATTTGGATCAAACTGGCTCGTAAGCTGTCGAGTTGTTGGCTTTGTGTTACAGAATGCAAATTACTTGTGCTGAAAACTACAAACTTCAGCGTAATACTCCAACAAAACGTTTTTATTCAGGTACCAGTGTCAATTTTAGCATGAAATTTTAATTTAGTTTTAGTCTTTTGACTAAAATTCTTTCATTTTAGTCTAGTTTTAGTCGACGAAATATAAAATAGGCATATTTCACTAATATTAATATTTTTTCCTCTGGTGCAATTATTTTACATTTCTTTTAATGAATTGGGGTAACACTTTACCTTTATTAACGTTAGTGCATTATTAAGTATTAATAAACAAATGGGCCCTTTAATAATGTTCCCAATATTGTTAACTACCGTATTGACTTGAATATCGGACGACCCCAATTATAAGACCCCCTCCTTTCCAAGACTAATCTTCAGAAAAACATAAATTCACTTTTAAAATAAACTATTTGTTAAAAATTTGAGGAAGTAGTTTAAATATTATCTTACTTAGAGACCTTTAATATTTTCTTATTAATTCAATCATAAACATCTGTAATGAATATTCTAGTGTGTGTTGAGTTCTGTCAGGATGACACTAGTGATCCTGAGCAAATAAATCCCACAGTAATCAAACTGTCAGAACTTTGCTCATGACGTCAGATCAAAACTCTGCATGAGGCTTTATCTCACAGAGTCTGATCAGCTGTTCTCACGCTGCGGTCCGTCTCCTCCCACAGAACGTGATCTCCACAACGCTCCGTCTTTGGTCATTTCACTCCATAACTCCATATTTCCTGTCTCCCTGACAGCTGTTTGATCCTCTGCTGCATTCACCTCCATTATCTTAAATTAGCGTCGTAACTCTGCCTCCGTTCTGTTAATCTGACCCACTTTAATAAAGTCTGTTCCTGTCGGCGTCTGCTTTGCCGTTTACAAACTCCGGCGCGTCTCAACAAGGCGGACTCTGATTGGTTACTTTTCTCATCTACTTCCACCTGCTCCGATTGCTGATTGGTTCTTTTGGTATGTTCGTCAAATTCGTCCCGTTTTCTGATTGGATTTTGTCACTGTCAATTCTCGTCTCGTCTTTCGTTCCAGACGATAACGTCAGCTAATTTAGTCTTCGTCTTTTTCCGTTTTATATTTTTGAATTTCGTTTAGTTTTCGTTCGGTTAAATATATTCGTGACGAAATAAATAACGAAAATTTTTCGTCAACGAAATTAACACTGCAGGTAAAAACCAGATATCAACCCTTTTTGTGCTTCGATACAGCTAAAGTTTTGTGAATCTTTTATAAAATATCATATGAAAGTAAAAAATTTGTTTTTCTTGGATCCTATCTTTTAAATACATATCAAATAGCCTTTTAGAAAAGTGAGACACTACTAGTAAATGTGTCTCATAATAAATGTCTCATCGGAAGGAAATATGAGATTTTTGAACACCTTTTAGAAAACCTAAAACACGCAGGTAGTTCTGGACAGAGATGGGTAGTAACTAGTTACATTTACTCAGTTTGATTGACTAACATTTTGAAATAAATGTACTTTTGAGTAGTTTTACTTCGCTGTAATTTTTACTTATACTTGAGTATTATTTTTGTTAAGTATTGTTACTCCTACTTGAGTAAAATCTGTTAATCCTCTTCCTACTGCAAGTAAATTTACAGAAAAACAAACATGTTTTAACAAAAATACACCAGACACGTTTTCTAGCTAGCTAGCCATCTTATCTAGCTAGCTAGCTTGTGCAAAAGCTAGACATAGCTAGCTAGCTAGCTAGCTACATAGATAGCTGCCTAGCTAATTTTTAGCCACATAGCTAACACATAAATAAAGTAAATTTACTGAAAAACAAACAAGTTTTAACAAAAATACACCAGACACGTTTTCTAGCTAGCTAGTCATCTTATCTAGCTAGCTAGCTTGCGCAAAAGCTAGCCATAGCTAGCTAGCTACATAGATAGCTGCCTAGCTAGATTTTTAGCCACATAGCTAGCTCTACTGTAAATTTTGGTATTATATATTTTTTTTAAATACTTTGAAAAGTGTTTCTTCTGCTTAAAATTTGTAGTTTTGATATAATGTTATGCATGTAGCTATCAGTGTTTTTCATTTTAGCCTTTAAGATACAAGAATTTCCCCAAAACTTTATATTTTTGTGTAGCGCCGGCAAAGGCGTTACTATCTCTGGATTCTGACCTCTGGATCATCAATACAATAACTCATCTTTTTCCCAATAACTTGGATTAAAATGACTCTTTTATTATGTTGTAACCTGAATCAACATTCCTTCCAGGACCCGGTCGTGTCGGAAGACTCAGAAGATTTCCTTTAATTAATAATTAAACTTAAGGACTCTTTGATGTCTCATTCTAAAAGACACTACCTTTAATCCACTGTCCAGAAATGTCTTAATATGATTAATTGATTTTCTTCCAGTATTCATGAATGTTGATGTTGCATCAGTATTATTTTATGTTGCTGCTTTTGCTAAAAGGTTAAAGCATATTAATAATCCATGTAAGTTTCCTGGGTTCCTTAATGACGAGAACCACGTGACTTGGTAACTCCTTCCCATTGGGCCACGCGTCCAAAAGTTTCCACTGTCAGACTTCCTGCCTGGAAGCCAGCAGTGCTCATTCAACCTACAACGAGAGAACAGCTCACCGTTTTCTCCGTTACACGGTGAAGCCCCGACGCCGACCGAGCTCGTGGGTCACAGCCCCACCGGTCGAGGTTTTCACTGCTAGAAGCCAGACACCATCCGTCTGCTTCTGTTCACCTGCCATGGGGAAGAACATGCTAGCCTCTTCCACCAGCCGATCATGGAGCCGCTGACCGACTCATCAGACACCTCCGTGCCTCGAGTGACTTCCCGTTCACCGGGGACCAATCCGAGGTTCGTCAGACCAACGATCTCACCGACGAACCTCCACCTCTCACGCCGAGGCGATCTTGGAGCGGTTTCAGCAAGGTACCAACTCCGATCTGGTAAACCGAGTCTCTTGATAAATAACACTCCCTTCAACTTAGTCTCAGCTCCCCTCCTAACTAGCTCAGACTCCCTAGAGATATTTAATATCTCACGGGCTCTCGTCATTAACTCTCAGCTTAATAACATCAGAAGACTCTCTTAAGATGCACCATCTACCTCATATCTGTCTGTTCGTTTAATCTGTTTCTTTAATAAAATAACTGTAGTCTAAGTCTGCTTCTGGGTTATAACTTCCAAATATAACGTACGTAGGTCTTCCCTTTGAATCAAAAGAACCTAAGGTATCCTGCCTAACCATTAGTTTAGTGAAGGTAGCTAGCCTCGCTAGCATAAAACCAACAAAACTAAGCTAATAACCTTGCAGAAGTGTGTCCGTATTATAACAATAAAATCAGGTTATATTACGCTACATTTGTCTGATGACAATTTTTAAAAGTCAGATGGATGTTACTCAGTACTCAAGTAGACTTTTTACCAAATACTTTTACTCATACTCAAGTATTTTTTTTTAGACAGCAAATTTTTACTTTTACTTGAGTAAAAATATGTCAAAGTAGTGCTACTCTTAAGTAAATTTTTGGGGTCCTCTACCCACCTCTGGTTCTGGTTCTTCTGCACAAAAAAGCTTTTATTCATTTGTATTCAAACAAAGTTTCAAGTCTAACAGTAGAAACTAGATACAGCAAGACATTTTGTTTGAGTTTTGAAGTTTTATCACTACAATCTACAGAAAACTCAAAGTTTACCAGACGTCTTTAAATCTCTTCAAAATGAAGCGCACAAACACAGACACACACAGTCCGAGTTGTATGACAGTGATCAGTATTGAAAGGGCTACATTGTAAACTCGTGTCTAATTTCACAGATGCTGAACAAATTGTCCTGTAACCTACAGACTGTGTGTGTGCAGATGGTCTAATTTGTGTGTGTGTGTGTTCATCATGGATTCAGACAATGAGAGAATGTCAGGGAGGCGTGACGAGAGCACAAGATGTGGAGGGAATGTCTATGTGGTTTGTAGATCTTGACAGTATGACAGCGTGCGTGCATGTGTGTGTGTGTGTGTGCACGTGCACGCCAAGGTGCAGCACATACAGTAAAGGAGAAAATTGGGCATCAGGCTGCAGAGCAGAGACTTAGCCAAGAAAGCACATCTCAAGATTCATCGGCCGTCACAGATCCGTTTCGTCACTTCTAAACCGGTGAAACAGAGGCAACGAAGAGTCAAACCTAGAATTTTATTCTCCTTTATCATCGTTCCCTCTAAAGTTCCATGAATGTCTGTTGGAGGATTAAAGGCGTCGATTTTGTTCACATAAAAGAATATTCTTATACATCTTTATCTTCACATATACTGTAGATCTAAAAGCATTTATTGTTGGTCTTTGAAAGCAAATTTAAGATTATTCCGGTAGTTCTCTTTTCAAAAGATGACATTTATATCATATTAGTCATGAAGAGTTGAAAATATATATATATAAAGCTTTAAAAAAAAAAAAAAACCTCTTACAGCTTTCTCAAGTGTCACAGTGGCGTTGTGTGTGTTGTGGCGGTGGTGCACAACCAGTCTTCCGTCCATCCAGTCTCTATACCTGCTTTGTCCTGTTCAGGGTCACAGGTGGGGTGGCTGGTGCAGCGAGAGGCGGAGTCAACCGCCTCAAAATCAATATTTCATCACACAAACACAACAACACACACAGTCAGAATTAGTCCAACATGTTTGTTTTTAGGCAGCACCTGGAGGAACCCTAGGAAATGATTGACATTTGGGTGACGGAGGTTTGGTTTGACGTCATTTCCACCCAAAAAATTCAGTTAAAGTTTGAGTCAAGTTAAAACCTTGGCCGCTAACAGGAAGCAGTAACTACTCCGTCACACTGAGTAACTCAAAAACCGAACGTCTCGGAGTCAAATCGGTGGCGTCTTTGATGAACACAACAGGAACTTCCCCGGAACACTCCCAGCAGATTTCAAAATAAAAGCATCAACAGAAAACTCACTCACTTTTACCTGAATAAACGATACATGAACACAAAATTAAACCTAATGCAGATGAACGACTGTCCGCCGTCACATTTGTTTAACCACAGAGGCAATAACACTCAGTGCCAAAAACAAATGATTTTATCAGCAAAAATACCATCGAACCAAACCTGCAAATGTCAATCATTTCCTA
The DNA here is from genome assembly GCA_006937965.1 of Callopanchax toddi. Lineage (NCBI taxonomy): Eukaryota > Metazoa > Chordata > Actinopteri > Cyprinodontiformes > Nothobranchiidae > Callopanchax > Callopanchax toddi. The sequence continues at coordinate 558,319 of SSNR01000189.1, forward strand.
GGTAGCCAATGGGCTCTAAGCCCGCCCCACGTAAAATCAGGCTCAGTATCAAAACCGTGAAAACTGAACTGTAAACGAAGGTTTAGGACTGACGATGAAGGAGGAGAAACGTAAATTGATCTGAAAATACAAAATAGTTTTAACAAATAAAAAAGAACGAATAATTACATGGAAGCTGCTTAGGTTGCAAGTTGAATTTTAATTTAAATTCTCGTTTTTATGGAGTTTGTTTCTTTGCTTACAGTTTTAGATTCATGGGTTGTTGTTTTTTATTTTCATTGAGCTGATCCTCTTTTGACCCCGTACAGCAGAGACGTATGCAGAGTCCATGCAGAAAGGACCCAGCTGAGAGTCCAACGCCACACAAACAGAACCAGGAGGAAAGTATTCAGTCAGACTATGGTTTCCTGTTGGTGTTTTGATGGATGTGGAGTTGTTCTGTGTGAATAAGTGAGTTTTGCAGTGTTAGAAGGAAACTAGGAGACTGAGTAGAGAAAACGACGAGTACCGGAGGGAGATGTGGATCTGATTACGCCAGCACATCCTGCCTGACGGGTCTGAATCCGATCTAAGAGGAAAACGTTTCCCACTGTTCTTGTTTATGATTTAATTTTTTAAATATTTCATCAAAAAATCTCCCTCAGTAATCCCATTATGCGTCAGGAATTCTGTGATGATCTCATACAAACTAATCTGTTCGTGTTGAGCTGACTTTTCTCTTCAGAACACGACGACAACACTTGGCGACAGGCTGATCTTTCCCAGCCTCCTCCTTCCCTCCCACACGAACCGTCTGTAAAGAGCACAGAGGCACTTCCTGAGTGATACAGACAGATGACATTTATGGGTTGGCAGGCCACTTTTTACGCTGCATGTGTAGGTGCATAAGTATGTGTGTTTACATGCGTGTGAGCCTGTGTGTGTGCGCAGACCCAGGATGTGTTGCTGTCTGGTTTAATGTGACATCTTAGTGGTTGTGAGCTTGTGAGGGCAAAGCTTCGTTAAAGGTTATCTGTTAATTACAAGGACAACTCGCGGTCACATTAGGGTTACAGTCCCCCCTCCTTTCACTCACCCAGAGTCACATGTAGGGGTGTTGTAAACTGAATGTGAAATATGAGTATGGCAGTTCTATATACCCCACTGCAGCACTTTAACAGTACACACAAACATCCACCAAACCCTAAAACATAGGATCAACAGTTTTAGGCTGCAGGGATGTAGGAATGTGCAGGAGTGTGATCCACTGCATGACCATGTGCTTCAAAGACTCAAGTTTGGAGGCTCATATGAACCAGAGCTGAGGGTGAGAGTCCCATATACAGTGGTGTGACAAACTATTTACCTCTTCCTGATTTCTTATTCTTTTGCATGTTTGTCACACAAAATGTTTCTGATCATCAAACACATTTAACTATTAGTCAAAGATAACACAAGTAAACACAAAATGCAGTTTTTAAATGATGGTTTTTATTATTTAGGGAGAAAAAAGATCCAAACCTCCATGGCCCTGTGTGAAAAAGTGATTGCCCCCTGAACCTAATAACTGGTTGGGCCGCCCTTAGCAGCAATAACTGCAATCAAGCGTTTGCGATAACTTGTAACGAGTCTTTTCCAGCGCTCTGGAGGAATGTTGGCCCACTCATCTTTGCAGAATTGTTGTCATTCAGCTTTATTTGAGGGTTTTCTAGCATGAAGCGCCTTTTTAAGGTCATGCCACAACATCTCAATAGGATTCAGGTCAGGACTTTGACTAGGCCACTCCAAAGTCTTCATTTTGTTTTTCTTCAGCCATTCAGAGGTGGATTTGCTGGTGTTTTGGGTCATTGTCCTGCTGCAGCACCCAAGATGGCTTCAGCTTGAGTTGACCAACAGATGGCCTTCAGGACATTCTCCTTCAGGATGTTTTGGTAGACAGTAGAATTCATGGTTCCATCTATCACAGCAAGCCTTCCAGGTCCTGAAGCAGCAAAACCTCCCCAGACCATCACACTACCACCACCATGTTTTACTGTTGGTATGAGGTTCTTTTTCTGAAATGCTGTTACTTTTACGCCAGATGTAACGGGACACGCACCTTCCAAAAAGTTCTACTTTTGTCTCGTCGGTCCACAAGGTATTTTCCCAAAAGTCTTGGCGATCATTGAGATGTTTTTTAGCTAAATGGAGACGAGCCTTAATGTTCTTTTAGCGCCTTGGAAATCCATGTTTTTGCCATTTGTGGATAATGGCTCTCACTGTGGTTCTCTGGAGTCCCAAAGCTTTAGAAATGGCTTTAGAACCTTTACCAGACTGATAGATCTCAATGACTTTTGTTCTCATTTGTTCCTGAAGTTCTTTGGATCTTGGCATGATGTCTAGCTTTTGAGGTGCTTTTGGTCTACTTCTCTGTGTCAGGTAGCGCCTGTTGAAGGGATTTCTTGATTGAAACAGGTGTGGCAGTAATCAGGCCTGGGGGGGGGGGGGGGGGGGGNNGTTTTCAAATGTGCAGAACCCGCAGGTCGATAAAAACCTTGACCCGCGCATTACTATCACACTGTGTATGTATGTATATGCACACATTACTGTGTATGACTACAGGTGTGATAAACCACAGTTAAGTTATTTTTTAACAAGGGGGGAAATCACTTTTTCACACAGGGCCATGGAGGTTTGGATCTTTTTCTCCCTAAATAATAAAAACCACCATTTAAAAACTGCATTTTGTGTTTACTTGTGTTATCTTTGACTAATAGTTAAATGTGTTTGATGATCAGAAACATTTTGTGTGACAAACATGCAAAAGAATAAGAAATCAGGAAGGGGACGATAGGTTTTCACACCACTGTAGAAGAATTATAGTAAAACAGTTTTTTTGCAGGGAACTCAAATAGAAACAGGGCTGCTACATGAGCTTCCTACATTCCAGATGGTCCAGTCTATGAGCAGCAATGGAACCATCATACTCCTAAACATCACTCGTTTTTGTTGATTTCTTTTATCAGACCATAACAGCATATTTATTAGCATAAAGGATAAAGAGTCAGAAGATGAACCGTATTTGAAAATCACATCTTCAGGACATTGGAGTAAAAGGCAGCATCACCCTTCAGGTGGTCGTCTCTTACGTCAGTATAAAGCTCACCTTGTTGGAGCTAATGTGTCAAACTGTTATCTGGAGTGTGTTTTCAAGATTTAACCAAATGAATGGGAACAGAATAGTTGTTTTGACCAGTTGCCAGTAACAAAGAGAACATATTTTAAAAGGTTTTTGTTAAATTGGTTCATCTCGAGTTTTGAAGACTCTTTATTCCTGAATGGTTCACAGGTCAGTGTTAAGTGGCTAAACAAGTAAACAGATCCTTTTGAATGAGTCCATTTTGGACTGAAAGTTACTGAAATGAGTCAAATGCACTTAGAGTTCAAAGAAAAACATTCAGAAAGCTTAAGATAAGATCATATACAAATAAACAAATAGAAAAAGAAATGAGATGACTTATTTACAAATGACTCCTAATTATTTAGGTTCAATGTATCCTGGCACACAATGATATCAGGGGTTTTATATAAAGCTGCTATATTCAGAAACATCTGGCTAACAATGTGGTACAATAGCTTTAAGGTTTTATTTTCAGATACATTTCTTGGAAAACTAAAAAATCTAGAAATTGAAATCAGTTCCTGCTTACAAAAAAGAAAAAAACCTGTGAAACCAGAACACAACATTTCTGAAACCCTGTTAAAACACCAAATCGTTTAAAAACCAGTGTAAAATGCGTCTTCACCCGTTTAACTATTCAAGAGTGTTAAAATGAAATATGACAGCTGCAGCAGCCTGCATCAACGTTATGGCTTCCTATGATGATCTCTAGAGTGTCCTTCTGTAGAATATCCATAGAGAGGAGTGTCGGTGTGAGTCTGTTGTGTTGTCGAGGTGCAAAACCTGATTTCTAACAAAGATTTTAGACACTTTAACTTCATTTTAGTCTAAAAAGAAAATATATTCTTACAGCCCAACTTGAAATTAGCCAGTCTTCTTAAATGTGGTCCAATTTTCTAGATTTGGGCAAAAAAAATCTGCCAGTGGAGTAAGAACAACTCTTAAAATTAGAAAATTGTTCTAAATGCAGAAAAATTAGCTATTTTTAAAGAAATCTAGCCAAGCAACTTTTGCTTACCCCATTGGCAATTTTTATTATTTGTTCTGCTCAAATCTAAAAAATTTGACCTCATCTAAGAAGAATTTGCTTATTTCATGTAGGACTATAAGAATATGTTTTCTTTTCAGATTAAAAATAAAACTGTCTACAAACAAGGCTTTTTTAAAAACTCTCAGAAACCAGTTTTTGCTGTGGTATTTTTCTTTTTCAACCCAAACATTAGGAAAATGGTTTAAGTTCAAAATCTGTTATCTGTCAAAAACTGCACTGACTTTAGTCCAGATTTAATCTGATGTGACTGATCTGTTAATTGGGTTAATTTGTACTTCAGATGCATCCTATTGGGTTCAGAAAGCAGGACTTTTTGGACTTTGTGGCAGACATTTTGCTTCTCTTCTGAGGAAGGTTTTGTGAAGTAACAAGCTTTTAACTCTGAGCTAGTTTACGATTCAAAATGACACTTCCTGATCCGTTCAGAACGCCGTTAGGGTCTTTGATGGCAGGAAACATGTTTCGATCCTGAAGATGTCTGAAACTGAATGCGGTTCAGAGCTGATCCAAGTTCTGGACAGTTAAAACATTTGACCGTTTTCTCTGAAGGTTGAACTCTTTAGACAAAGATGACCTCTTTTTACTGTCCTTTCTCAAACCACTGATCTTCTGTTAAAATATGACAATTCCTCTCTTCAAAGGATCATTCCTTATCCCTAAAAAAGAAGCCATCTTTGCCAACTTCCTGTATGAATAATATTTGAACCTACTTCGTTCCTGAACAAGAAACAGAAAATAAACGAGTTAACACCTACCCTCCTCGTGTCAGTCCACTTTGTGCATGCAGTTTGTTCCATTTTAGCTTTGTTAGCAACTAGCTCAGTTCTTCCATGCTAATGTAATCATCTTACCACACAGGAGAGCTATTGTCACACACTTATGCCCAAAGAGTAATAGGAGCGCTAGCAGGATTTCTATAAGTGAAAGGGAAACGGCATCGAGTTCAAGAGCAGAACAGAGTAAAAAGCCTATGTGCAAGACCTCATTTCACGCAATCAACAAAACCACTTTGTGTCAGACCTCTCCTCTGTTTAAATCCTTCTTTAAAGAAGCTGCAGGCCTTTGAATCAAGACTTGGACATGCCTCACAGAAGCTCACAATGTTATTTCACACTGAATGGAATAAGCCAGTGGACCAACCTAACAAAATGGCTTTAAAAGATTTTAGTTCCACACCAAAAGACTTGGCGTGTCACTGAAACGAGAATCTGAGGTTGTGGAGGAAAGTATAAACATCTCTGTGTGTGTGTGTGTGTGTGTGTGTGTGTGTGTGTGCGTGCGTGCGTGCGTGCGTGCGTGCGTGCGTGCGTGCGTGCGTGCGTGCGTGCGTGCGTGCGTGCGTGCGTGCGTGCGTATCACACAGGTTGGTGTAAAGTAAACCAATTTTTTTTTTAAAAAGGTCATGACTAAAAACTCTTTACTTTGGTAAATTACTCAGAAGCGCTGCACTGCAGGACTCACGTTTAACGTTACCAGGGGCGTTTCAGCCCAAGTTAAAAATTTAATTCTCACCATCGCTGCTAATGGAATATCTGAAGAGCAGTGCAGGCAGAACAACCTCCATCCTTCTGCATTCACACCTCACCTTTTCCTAGAAGATTTAAATTAGTAAACAATGCGAGTTCGGTCTTTTCTCCGCCTCGTCTCCTGTCCAGGGCCGGATCTAGCCAGCCGGGGGCAGGTAGAATATCAGGGGGGGCCAGTCTGGACATGCTAAGAATGTTTTGGTCATCACATCCGCCCAATCCCTTAAATGCATGAAAAACTACACCATCATCATATCAGTTCCTCTATCCATAGATTTATGTTCATATTTGATCCCTACCCTCTGCATTTACCCGGGCTTGGGACGGAACAAGTAGGACACTGGCTGATGCCCTGTTGAGGCTGACCTCATCTGGTTAGGTTTGGTTTTTGTGTTTTTTGTTCTTTTTGTGTTTTTTGTTTCTCTTTCTTTCTGTGTCATTCATCAGTAGCTACTTTGAATGAGGACAAATGGAAGAGAGCGCTCACTCTGACCATTTTTCACTGAAATATTTTTTTAATTTGTTATTTCTGCATGCAATCGCGTTTGGGGGGCAGTCATAGAATTTGGGGG